>JACXSJ010000984.1:0-15359 GCA_014851325.1 Pentalonia nigronervosa | reverse complement strand
ATGTATTGCAGTATAAACAGTGATTGCGAGTTTTGCGGCACTCGTCGCTGCGCTCCTCGGCGCCGTCGCTACGCTCCGCAAATCGAAAATATCCCTCGACTTGCTGTGCAACACCACCTAAAGTAAGTCACAGGGTAAAAAAAAAATTCATTTTATTACACTTTTTTTAAAAATTTATCAGAGGAGAGATGAAATATATTGGCTATTTAAACAAAATATTATAAAATACGTAATTTTTAGAGTGCTATAACTTAAAAATTAATAATTAGCCCCAATTTATTTTTGCACCGTCGTTTTTAGAATGTCAAAATACATAAAATGCAAAAAAAAAAATATGCAACATTTAGGGTGTCCGGTAAAGCAGAAATATACCCATTTATCATCAGCTTTAAAATTATTAGAAACAGAATTAAAATAATTGGCACTGTTCGCAGCCTCCTTACATCGGGAGTAGAATATTGAGGTGTACCCATACTTTATTGCTATACGTTTTAATACCCCTAATGAATATGAGTGAATATTTGTGTGCTTATCAGTGAAAAAAAAAACCACACCACACCGTTTTTGCATCGTTCGTGTTTTATGCGTACAATGAAGGGATACATCGTCGAAACGATCCGCTTACATTGTACGAGCCGTTATATATTATATTATACGTGACAGGATTAAACGTTTTATTATGTTGTTGAAAATGCGACGGGACTCACCGCGGGAACGGCAGGAGGAGGCAACATGGGCACCATGTGTAGATATGTGCGCTGGCCATGTCGATCGCGATCCGGCGACGGTGTGTGCTGCTGCTGTTGATGCTGCTGCAACCGGCGCGGTGACAGTACGACCCTGTCGTGTTGTGCGGCCGCAGCCATCATTGGGATCCACATCGGCCGCGGCCGTGTACGCGCCGCATCCGCAACTGCTCAAATCGTGTCCGCCATGACGCCGCCGCGAGTTCGTAGTGGACGCCGCCCAAACACCTGGTTAATTATAACAATAATTATATATATGTAAATTATCGTGATTTCTTGTTTTTTTTGTTCTGTTTTATGGGTAGCTCTCGCGGTGAAAACCATAGCACTACATATGATATAAAACCACGATTTGCACACTAACCTATAGTTGCACTGAACAAAAAAATAAATAAATAAACGATACATATACGTGAATGGGGCGATCCTAATTGTAAGTAAGAAGAATTGTTTTTATTAGTTTGATTCGGTAAGAAATATTATCAACCCAATTCAATTATTTGATTTACCAAATCACATAATATTAAATTATATTTTATAATTATAATTTATAATTCATTATTATATTACTATAAAATAAATCCAAATATAACCAATAGCAATTTAAAGTACATACGTGTCTGGTCTTACAAAAATGTAACCTAGTTGAAATGGTATAAACCGAGTTTAGTCTTTAAAAACTGTTGCACATTCGTGTTAGGTATTAATATTTGATTATATAAATAAATATTTCACTTTAAAAAAAACATTTTTTTTTTTAAATTTTTAGAATCGCAGCCTTCTTATAAAAAAATCGTGTTCGTTCTGGACTACTAAATACCCATATTAACCAATATTAACCTGCATAATAATTGTTATTAAAACCTAAACATTTATTTACATTTTTATTCCAGTGTTTGAACATCTGAATACATCTAGCACCCAAAACCCGAAATCCGAATAAATGATTCGGGTGCGAAGCTATGATATTATCTAGAGCACCTTGTAGGTTTTTTTTAAATATTTTATTGGTTTTAAAACAATCATATTTAACTTTAAAATTAAAATATAAAAAGACTTGCTAACTAGCCTAGATAATAAATTGCCATTCCTTAAAATTTAATGGTAGGATAATAGGTTAATAAAATAAAAAATATAAGTTATAATATATTTTTTTCTGAATGTTAAGCTTGCCATTTTATTTGTTAGTTAGGCGGATATAACGCATGTATGGGTACAACGTCCTTAAATTGGTTAGATTACTATTAAAAATTATGTATGAAAAGTTTTAGTTGAATTTAGAAAAGTAATTCTTTGGTACTATTTACTAGAGTAGAGTTTATTCCAAAAAAATATTTTCAACAATCTCTCTAATACTTATTTTCTGACATTTGATTATTTCTTTTGATTTTTAAAAATGGTTTTATTTTTATTTACCGAATTTGAAATATGTTTTTACAAATAAATATTTTTACTATTTTTCGTCATGAAAATGGATTTTTTTTTAAAATATTAAATACTAATTTTACAAAAATCTGTTTCTTTTTATCTATTTCATAATGGAAAAGAGAATAATTGTCTACAAAATTGTATGTATAAATATGAAATGTTGTACAAATGTTTTATTTTTTAATAATAATTTAAAATTTTAATATGTGATGACTTTTTATTCAATATATTTTATGCATTGAAATTTTTAAGAAAATAGAATTTTGTCATTGTAAAATTAATTTTTATTAAAAAACTTTGAACATGTTTAATGTTTAGCCATATTATAAACGTTGCAGTCCTAAAAGGAAAATAGGAAGAAAAAAATACTCTTTTTCATTTTAAGGAGATTATCGTTCGATGTTTTCAGACTTAACTATAGTAAGTAGGTAGTAAATATCAGTTAAGTTACGATTCAGTAATAATGTGTTTGGATAACCTTATTCCCTTCTTAGATGGAATGTTAGTATCCTCTTTGGGAAAAATTGACGTTAAGTCACCAAAAGCTTCGAGTACGTCTTTAGAAAAAAATCAGGTAGCGTAAAAAATGTTTTATTAACCACATAAACATTTTTAACAAATTTATGTGAAAAATAACATTGTGTTGAGCTCAGGATGAAAATATGATAGCTAAATTTACTTAAGTCACTAAAAATTTAAACAACACTAGTTACATACCCACACGTTGTCGTAATAAAAAAATATGTATTTTTTTGAACAAACACAGGATTCGTTTTTTTATTATCTGCAGGCAGTTTTTAATTTCATGAACTATATTATAAAAATATATTAAAAACCTACAATTATTTATGATAATATAGAATATAGAGAGGATTCAGGTGTTACCTTAATGATTATCAAAGGAAATTGATTTTTTAAGTATTCATATTTTATTGGTTACAAAAAATTAAAATGCCTATGCTTTCATTTCTTACAGAGGTATCCCGAAGTTTACAGAATTAACTTTATTTAAATTTTTTAACTGTTGAATTATTAATTTTTAATTAGGTATTCATATATTATTTTCGTGTACGGTTTAAAGCGAAGGAGGTGGTTATAGAGTAGTATCTTGTATAGTGAGCGGTAGAGAATTTACGGGGACAAACATGGCAAGACACTTATGTATAGGTGCCTATATTATATTCATACCTTTTTAACCATCTTCAATACTTTTTAATCATTGCTCATAGAATATATTTTAACTACACGTTATCTATAATATATACATACAGGGTATGATACTGTTTGGGGTGTATTGTATAGGACATTTGCGACCTTATTTTCTTTATGCCTTATTGGTCTGCCTTTAACCACTACTCTTATTGAAAGGGTAATAATTTTACGATCAAATCAAAAGGCTCTAATTATAATGAAAAAATCCGATTGACACTCCTGTATTTTACTGTTACTTATGTGGTCCAATGATGGATACATTTAGCCGATATAAAAGAGTTTGAAATCATTATTTTAAAACTAAAATATCTTCAAAATTGATCAATTTTTATGAATTTATTTTATTTTATTCAAAAATATTTATAATTTTAAATAATAATAAATAATAATAATAAAACATTTAAAAATTGTATCTATTTCAATACTTATCCATTACAGTTAGAGATCATTTATATTAAGTGATTGTGTGATGGACTAAGTGCATTTAAGTATTTTTTTTTTTTAATTTTTAAATTTTTTGATAAAATAATGTACAAATTATGGTTAAATTATGTTTAAATAACTGTGATAAATTATTAATAGAGGATCTAAATTAATAAAGTCAAATATTATACGTAAGTAAAATTAAACATTTTCAATAGTAAAAATTAAATTGTTGAATGTGAATTTGTTTAGCTTTATTTGTATTACCTTATTATAATTAGATTAGGTACAGTTTAAGTAATAATTTTGTTATATTAACACTTTAATGTATTGAAAAATCTAATGTATTTATTGAAATGTACATATTTAAACCATACATACAAATATCGTTTTCAACTTAAACAGTCAGTTAGTAATACATTTTTATTTTTCTTAACACCCAACTATACTGAATATTATAATAAAAACTTTGTTCAGTGAAAGAAAAAAAATAAAGTTAATGCTCGTCTTATTAATTAAATATATATCGTTTCGATCTCATATATTATTGTGATAAGCGTATAACACATTTCCATCAGATAAGTAAACCTTACTCGTGTACACTAATACTAGTTTTTACCACATGAGATGTTGACCGATTCCACGTTTCATAACGATTAATATTTATTTATTTATTTATTCAACTCAACAAAGTTAATAAAATATAACAGTTTAAACTTAAAGTATATATAAGAGTTGATTACCCTCTCTCTTTAAGCAAACTTATAATGAAATGAGGGTCTCCTAACATAAATATTATAACAGAAACAAATTTAGTTATCTAAATACTACAAAATCTAGAAATAATAACATGATGACAAGACATTACAATTAATTAGAGATTAATTAAATAAGAGAAGAAAGTGAAAAAAATATATACAATAATACCTAATAATAATAATAACCAATATTTCTGGTAATAATAATCAGTAATTGCGTTTTTGAAATATAATTTGTTTAACCTTAAATTATATATAACTATACCTATATTATACTATATAGGCACTATTAATATGTATGTATTATAATTTTTGAATAATATAAAATTCACGATTATAAAAAATGTTGAAGTTTTAATTATGTTATATTCAAAAAATATTTATTAATTTATATTTTATTGACTATATTATTATATTATACTGTATCCGTCTAACTCACGACTTCGTTACTTGCGGGGAGTTCTTATTATTTTTATAATATAAAAATAATTGAAATTTGTTTAATGTATTTATTATAATGTATAATATTATACATTTTTTCATTATTTTGTTGTATTTACAATGAACTGTATAACTTTTTTTAATTTTCTTTTTTATAAAAAAATGTTCAGTCTAAAATAAACGTCATTTTAAAATTAAGAATAAAATTAATTGGCTACATGACGTAGGTATGAAAATATTGGCGGAAACATGGAAAATAAAATTTCACTTGGTGAAAACTAGTATTGGTTTAAAAGGAAAAGGTACGCGTATGGTAGAAACGTCCATCGTGCCCATCGTGATAATATTTATACGGTATCGACTAAAATATTACGAAACACTTTTTGTACATCCACAGGAAAAAATGTAGATGCCTACGGTCTTATCGAACGACACGCGGATAAGTCGATTGTTATTTCAACATAAATTTCGTCGGACGAGGTATAAATTGCCACGTAGATAACGTATATATATATATAATAGTGCCTTATGTAAGTATTCATGGAAGTGTCGTGTTTATAATTTATTGTGTTTTACGGAGAGTAAATCACACGGTTTACGTATATACCTACCACGCACCAGTCGTCGTATGACGGAGGCGATCGACTCAAATAATAATGATAATAATAATAGTAATACGCATTTGGGAAAACGCGCAGATTAAAGTTTTTCAATTAACATTTCTCTCAGACTTTCGCACTGTATATACCTATAGTATAATATTGAAATATCGCAAATGTATTCCACGCACTTATATTATACGAATACTTGTATATTATACTCTGCACAATTTACATTTCAGGTAGTTATTAATTTTTTTTTTCGCTTTTTCATCGTAAACGAATAAATCAATTAAACCATAATAATATAATTTTTTCCAACGAGAAAAATATGGTACAATGACGCTTAACAATAAATTAATGTTAAAACGATACATTATTGCGTGCATAATAATATGACGTAAAGTATAAAATAACAAGTTTACAAGTGTAAAATATATCACACTTAAACGTTAAAATATAACATATCCACTTGGAGTTTATAAATACAATAGAATTATATATTATTTTTTTCTATGGGTGCACTCGGAATGCTATCGCATTCGTTATTATTATTTTTTTTTTTAAAGAATACCAAAGAAAAATTAATTAATTTTTAATTCAAAATATACATTTTATATTTTTTTACGCTAGAGTTTTATTCTTTAATGTAATATGCATATTGTTTTATAGCTTCAACTTGTTATAGAAGCATTAAATGGTAATATATTAATATATTAATAGTTATATATTATGTGCATTCGTATTTCTTGCATATTTATTTTAACGTTTTCGTTTACCAAATTAATTCTATAATACGCCATTTGCAAATACATTATTTCAAACAAAAATAATAAAAATCTTTTAGTATCTACTAAACGTTTAGCATTAAATATGTATAGTTATTTTTTTATGAATAATCTACAACTATTGAAATCACTAATATTAGGGAACGTTAGTAAGTAGTTGAGTTTAATTTTTCAAATAGATGATATATTTCTATTGAAGCTAACTACCACACCAATATTAGTCATTACGCGGGTCTAATTACAAAAGCACGATTAGAAGACAAATAATACGAGTTGTTTTTGATTTGAAAATAATAACCATAATTAAACAGTGGTCTTACCTCGTCTATGTTAGATCACAATATTATAACAACTGCTTTGGAAACCGCCAAAAAAGTAAACCGACATTTCCATGATACATAAAAAATATTTGGTTTTTCTCGAACAAAAAGCAATTTTGAACTCTTCATTAAACGTGGTTAGCTTTCACCACTTGAATACAAATGCCGACAATGTACATTTACGAGGCAGTTATATGAATGTATGTTCTACCCAATATTATATAATAATATATTAGTGCATATTCGAAAAATTAACTTTTCTTAAAATAAAATATATTATAATACATATTATTGTTATGAATAATATACGTTTCAGAAATTTACAGCAATATTATTTTTCATGCGAGGCTAGGAGTACTTGGAATATATAGTGGTAAATTTAAAATTCCACAACAGCTAAAGAGTTTTTATTACTTTTCCTTTTTCCGCCGTTTAGTCTTTTATAATTTTGTGAAGTACAAGTGAAGTAAGTTTGTTAAAAGTATTGAATATGTTGCAATAAAATAAAAAAATATAATTAATGTGTATTGTAGGTAAAAGGGGTTGGATATCATTTGAAAATACAAGTTTGAATGGCCACAGGATATTTTTTTAATGGTATAAAAAAATTAGATCATTACATACATAACATTTAAAAATTAGAAATTAAGAAAATATTTAAAAGAAAAATTGTGGTTAGTATACTCCATGAATCACTCTGTATTTAATACATATGTACTTGTGATTAAAAAAAAAATTAAAACTATAAGATTGACAATTTTGTAATTTTATCTTAAAACATAACATGACACCAGATATTCCTAATATAATGTATTTATGCATGATGATAATGTTTATAGTAAAAATACATAAATTGAATACATAATGCTCATAGATACTTAAAAGTTAATTTGATGAAAGGCAAAAACAATTATGTAGTAATCGTTTATAGTAGTGAAAAATTGTGTTAAAATTTACTGTCAAGTGTTTCCGTTTATTTTGTTAATATTATAACTTACCCAACATGGAGAATACATTATGCTCATAATACAATGAGAAATGTAAAAATGTAATTTATTAAATGATTATACTTTATAACTCATTTGTACAAAACATGTCTTGTTCTACTTTATAAAAGCTTTACACATTAATATATTACAATATGGTTTATAACCACCAATCACAATGCATACAACAATATATACTCAAGTGCTAATATACAAATTATAGTTAAAGACAAAAACTAATTCTTTTATAATAAAACATCAAAATGTATTAAATATCAATTTTGTGTAAATCGTAGACAATATCTTAAATATTACAAAGGTTGTAATATAATATTATGCTATTAAATCATTATCAATCATAGTTAGATGAAGTAACGTTTATTTCAGATTTAATAACTTTTTGTTTTATTGACTATTTATTCAATTGACCGTTGAACTTTGCATACATTTTAGTAATAAAATCGAGAAAAAAATACAATATTATTATTAAATAAAAACTGCTTTAATATAATCAACACTTTATGATAATAAAGTAAAAAATGTAGAATTGGCGCCAACAATACGGTTTTCAGCACATTTAAAACGTATACATTGTCTAGAATATTTTCTGAAAAAGAATAATTTTTTTTACTAAATGGGTCATTGACTTAATCTGAACCCTCTCATTTACAATGCATTAAATTTGATACTCGTTATTCGATACAAAAAAAAATATATATATATATATTATATATCCTGAATGATTGATTATAAATTATTATCATAATCACTATTTCCAAAAAACACAAAATTAAAATAACTAAAAATTACTTTAAACATTCAGATCTGATATTATATGTCAGAAACCTTGGTGGAAATGTACTCAACAACTTTCAAAAGTTTCATGGCGATCAGATGAATAGTGTAGGAGTGCATAAATGACATACAGACAAACAAATAATATACTATAATATAGTTATTAATTTAATATAACATATAGATTATATTAAACTATTAATTACTGTATATCCTTGTGATCATACGTATAGTAATACGTATGATCACAAGGATATACATGAAACAATATGGTTATTATTAATTGTATTTTAGACAATGTTAATAATTAGAATATTATAATAATAACCAATGATTATAATATGGTAAATACACACGAAACAAAATAATCAATAATCGTAATGGTCCACGTAAATAAGAATAATTCAGTTGGATGTAATATATAGTATGAGTATTCTCCAGAATTTCGCATATTATTATTATTAAATGGTTTTCTGACCATAATAATATCATAATTTATACTAAACTATTGTTATAAAAAAGTTATTAAAATATCATATGAAATTGAACTATACAACTAAAAATTTTATTTTATCATTTTCTTCTAAAGTCAAAGTAAAAACCTATCAAAAAATAGCATTTTTATTTCAAACAAATATTTATTCTTTTTATAAGAAGTTTAATATCATAGTGTTATTGACATTCTTTTTTCTCAACACACAATTTTCAACACGTAATTGAGATGAATTTGAGATTGAGAACTATACGAAACTGTGGTTTTTTTATGATTCTCTATTCAGCAAAACCTGGCCAAAAAGGTATCGTTATAAAAAAAAAAAACCAATAAATAAAATCGAGAACAATTTGGTCAGTGTTTGCTTTGATATAAAGTCCTAAGGGTTTATTTGTATTATTGTATTGTAACCGTTATAGTTTTCGGTGATGCTTTTTATTAAACAAAAATTTGATTTGACCAAAATATAGTGCTATAAATACATAGGTACATTAACATAAATGTGTTATTGAATTGGATTTCCTAAAAAATTTTAAATTATTGTAAAAAGAAAACGAAGAGCTATAAACTTACATTTAATTTCAGACACCAAAATGCTATACTTGGTAGTCATTTTTGATTATGAAATTTATTTTTACCTTAAATAAACGAGTCAAAAGTAATGATCGAAAGTAATTTTTTTTTTATTTAATGTCATAACAATAATAATGTAATGATAATAAAAATAATATATCATTGTTATGTGTAATTACTGCATACTAAAGAAACGTGTTTTAGTTTTTATAACATTACATATTATAACATATTACAATATCACATTTTTCTGGATTACGACTTTTGTATTACCTTACATATTTACGGCTTACACCTATATTATAACAATAATATTATGTACTTAAAAAATAACAGTGTTCGACACATTTTTATTTGCACTGTATTTTAATCTATAATATTATGACGGTGGGTAAAAATTATTTGTACAATGATAATATGTTTAGGTAAAAAAGAGCATTGTTTCCGTTAGACTAGTTACGCCACCACTGACAAGTCACCTCATATCGTTATCGACATGCCCGCATGGTTGGTCTTAGTTACGTACCAGTAATAAATAATACATAATACGAATCGTCATTGACCCGTTTTATTTATTAGGCACTTTTTGGTAAACACACTTACAAACAAAAAATTGGTTATAATAATAACACGAGGAAATGAATCAGACATTTTTTATACTGAGCTTGTTTTAGTGGAGGATAGATTAGGATAATTCCTACATCAATTATACACTTAATAATATATTATTGTATCCAATATTTCCATGATAATTTTTAACATTTATTGGTAAATAATCTAAAAATTTCTAAAAAAAAATATTTAGACATAGCGAGTTTTAATTTTAAATAGTTTTTATTTAGATAATAGTTTTATAAATGACTTTAATGATACAACTTCATAATAATATTATAATTTTTAAAATCAAATAATATTTGACCTAATGATTTTATTACATTAGCAAATACCACTGAACTTATTATGAAACACTTGTATTGTTGTATAATATTCGCATAATGCAAAGACTAATAAAGCGTTGAAACAATGTTACAACTAGAAGGGTGTTTTAGTTTTATTGTATAGTATCTCTGACCGTAAAAACATTTATAACTGTAATGAACATATTGTTTAGAGTATAGTACTATTCACTTAAGATCTCACAAAACAACAATCTAATTCACATAAACATTAGTTATTTTGTATGAGTTGGTTAAAATAATTGTTTTTGTTTTCTTTTAACTTATTTAAAAATTCAACTGGTTTAAGTATGTATGGGAATTGGGAATCGTTGTTTGTTTTATTCCAATCAATTATGAAATCTTAAAGATATTCCTATGATATTTTGTTATTTATCACTGTATCGAAAATTCGAAATAAATAATCATTATTGTATACTAATTATTATATTTTATTAATTTCAAAAACCATTTTTTTATTTATATTTCAAAATTATTGTGATCAAACAATGCAACTTAAAATAACAAAAATTATAATTATCATTTGATTCATTTTCTGTCAAAGTTATCCGATAAAGTATACAATTGTAATCTCGTTTCAGTATAACATAATTAACCCATTAAGGTAGGTATGTATGTTTTTTTATTACAATATTAGACAGCATTTCACCATTTGCTCGTATTCATAAAAGGTATACAAATTCGTTTTTATGCATTTATTTTTTCATATTGGCTGATTTTTGATTTTTATTTAAATATTTAGAGGTCACCCAACGTACCATAATCAAAAATAAAACTAAATATGTTCAATATCGTTTAAAATAGTTACGTAATACAACTTTGATATCAACGTAAAATATCAGAATTTGGAAAAATGAAATTGGGTTCTCTGTCTAAATTCGTTTCTTGGTTAAAGCCTGTAAGTCTCCATATAACATCTATACTTAAGGAAGAAGAAAGGATGAAAAAGGACAGAAAGAGTGGAAACCCATTCTCTAACACTATTCACAGACAAAAGGGAGAAGAAGAGAAAAGTAGTCGTTAAACATTTTACGAACAGACAGACGTGGTCACTATTTTCTAAGAGACTTTACTCTATTTTCCAATCCCTTTGAGTCTAATAAACCGCTTTTCACAGGACCGTAGATTATTACACGAAATGTTTAAGAAAATTGTACGATCGCTACAATGCAAAAAGCATAAAACAACCACTTGGTCCGGATTGACTATACATTTATCAAAATATGTATTGTTGTCTCTATAGCAAAACGCATGCCTAGTTTTTTTTTATATTATATATTCAAATACAAAAATCATCAACGTCGAATAGTTTTGTACCACAAAACATTTTTAAACGCATTTGTATAAAATTAATGTAAATTCAAAACTTATCTTAACCAATAATATATCTATATTAAAGAATTAACTAAAAAAAAAATATATATATATATACTGTTCATGTATAATAACATTGAATTACTTCAGAAAAGACCATACGAAATGTTAATATATTACAAAATATATATTTTGCAGTTGTTATAATATTACACGTTACGAAAAATTTGATTTATTTTAAAACTATTATTTAAAAATCGGAAATGTAATTAGTTAGACACACTTACTCAAATTTTAAACATATTGGTATGCATGATGATGATACTATTATTATTAATTCATACACAAAATAGTTTTTTTTAATTTTATACTTATCAAACTAAAAATAATTACCATGGATTATAACATGAGAATAAGTTGTAAACTTGCAAGCATAATATTGTGCCTATACATATTTACATACCATAATAACTATACTAACTAACTATCTCATTTAGTTTGTAAACGATGTTATTGTTATACTCAAACTTTCACAAAACGACAATACGTGAAAATCATTGCTTGTATATAAGTATACAGTCGCCAGTGATGGAAATAAGCAATCATCCTTTTCAAAATTTAAAAAGTTGAGTAACATAAAAAAAGGTTTTTTTCAATATAATAAAACCATGCAGGGTTACTCTTATTTTATACATTGAGTTATTTAAGATTCTGAGCAGAGCTACTAAGCTATTGCTTTTATGGCTGTGATGTTTATTTTTTTTCTTTATATGTTTGAAAACACTTTTTAGCGTTAAATGCTCGAAAAATATCGTATGTACAATATGCAATAGTTTGGAACCGATATATTTTTTTCCGATGTTTGTATACAGTGAATGAAACATTTGGTTGACAAATTATTTTATTTCTACGGAATAATAAATAACGTTTCTTTCGGAACCGTTCTTCGTTTGTGACGTTTCGCCGCATTCAAATTTAACTATATATCGCATTAATAAAGAATGGCGCATTGCCTAAGTAAAATCTCAGCATGTGGCTCATACTCCGAATAACATTATATCTCATCACTAGTATTCATTGTTTGGGCAACCTTTTGTTGCTATTATTTACGTACGATCAAACCGAAACATAACAATTAATTTAAATTTTGTGTGCAGAATAAAAAAAAGTGAAAACATAATACATTGTGACAGATTTTTAGTAAATTGGACTAATTCTATGTGCGATGAAAATAAACACAATATGTCTAAAATGTTAATTTATATTTTGCAAGATATACCGAAAATACTGTAAATATGACAAAACTTTTAATAAGCAAATAACCAGATTTATTTAAACACTGTTTTATCAATAATTGATAAAACAGTGTTTATGAAGCAAGTAGTTGATAAATTAAATAATTTAATTTATCAACTGCTTGCTTCGTCTTTTTAATAATTTAACAACACACATTTCACTTTAATAGGTTTGTTAAATTCAGAAACGTTAGAAAATCTCATTATGAAGACCTGAGCTAGTTTGCGGTAAGTTAATCGTCTGTTCATACTTAATTTTACGTAACTTGAAAAACGTTTCGTTATATATTCATAATGAAACTTTTTAGTATTTAGTTGTAATTAAAATAAAAATATAAGTTACTTTGAATCTATAAAAAAACATTCATACAAAAATAATTATTAGGATAATTATTATTTAAATGAAAAGGATTTGTTATTTTAAGTTTCATCAAATTTACCTTACTAAAATTAAAGTTTTGCAAATGCGTATTCTCATACTAAATTATTTTTATTTATTTTTTTATTATCTATAAATCGAATCAGAAAACACTGATACTTAATAGTTGAATTTATTACAAAATTAATAAATTAAAATTCTTAAACAACAAAATATATAATAATATATACCAATGGTTACTTCAGTTTTTATTTGATTTTTGTACAAAGTTGTTAACACTGTGTAATTAAGATTAACTTCAATAGCAATTACCATCATTTATTTTCAAATAATAATATACAATGTGATCCATTCAGCATGAGTCATGCATTATTTCAAAAAAACACTTACGCTTTTGAAAATATATTTATTATATAATTTTAAATTTTAAGTCATTACAAAACAAAATATTGGAAAAAATAAAAATGTTATTAAATTTTCTAATTTTTTTTTTTTTTTTTTTTTTTTTTGGTTTGTTTCTCTTTTAAATTATAATATAGATTTTTAATTTTAAATTCCTGAGCAAAATATTATTTGGATTATTTAAATCTATCAACATCAAATTTCGAACAAGTAGTTTATTAGTTATAAGCATTTAAAGTAGGTATATACAAGCGTGGTAGTGAAACAACATTTTTCAGGGAAAACCTGTACCTACCACTCCATTCCGCTCATCTAAATTTTAAATACTTATAACTTATAAACTATTCATCCAAAAAAAAAATACATTTTTATTCTGCTTTAGAGTACAAAGTTAAAAATGCATGTTATCATACATTTTTTTTAAAAATAATAACAATAAAAAATTCTAAACAAATTATATTTTTATGTTGTTCTTTAATGACTTAAAATTATTTTCAAAAACGTTTAAAGTTTTTGACACAATAAATGTCTCTCGGTATTTGGTTTTATTTTTATCTGATTTTATCGTCGTATATAATAATATATGACTATCGAATCCGACAATCGAGATCGTTGTCACTTATTTTATAGTTTAGCGGTAACACGATTTCCAAAAAGAGTATCACTTGTGATGACTCAAGATTTTATAGGAAGTTTGACTGGAAAATGAAAAATCGACTTTTCAATGATTTTCATTTTAAAAGTTTGCGATAAGACTTTTACGACCAAATGCCAATTATACGTATAATCCATTAACCAAGATATCATTAATTTCCGTCTAACATCATGTTATAAAGTGAAATATTAGTCGTTCATGTGTACCGGATATCCATTTTGATGAGTAAATGTGTCCTCGACATATTATAGTGTTTGAATGGAAAATAAAATATAACGTCCGACTAATCGCATCGAAAGTTCTCAACGCATTAACGAACCAACTGGAAAACTACAATTTAATACACAGACATTGTAACACAATACATGACGTGATATATGATATGACTATATAGAATTTAAAGTGTTTACCATCGTTCTTTTGTGAACTAACAAATCACTATAATTATGATATTATGATATTAAGACGATCATATCATTAAAACGAAAACAGATTATGTTCGGTCTGAAAATCCATCGCATACTGAAATACCAAACTATACATAATTATTATACCAGATATTCGAACGTGCGTGTAGAATGTAAGCAGATAATACATTTTAATGTATAAATGTCCAGAAATATAAGATTGCCAAAAATATATATATTTTAACATATTCAAAATATTTATTATTAGGTTTCTCAAAAATTAAATTTCCGAAATTCAATATCAATAGTTCTGTAATAAGAAAACAAGCTGATTTTTTAAATCAAATCGGTGGTTACCATCTCCCTAATTAAAAGTTAAAATGTTTATT
>JACXSJ010000983.1:82076-134948 GCA_014851325.1 Pentalonia nigronervosa | reverse complement strand
TACTATAAAATTATTTTTTTATTTATGTAGTAACACTGTTCAATTAAATAATTATTATTATATTATATATAATTGATACTTATTATATTTTTTAAAATCCATTTTTGTTATATATGACAACAATATGTATGACAAACTTTTATAGTTAAAAACTTAATAGTCAATAGATCGAAATACTGAAATCGTAAACTACAAAATAGCAGGATTTATAGAACTTTAATCAATATGAATATAATAATAATAATTTATATTACAACATTTCAATTACAATTGTTGGTAGTACTTTTTCGATTTTCGATTTTCGGGTCCTTATCATTTTTCGGACAACTGCCAGTCACCGCAACCTATCCACATGGACCGTGTGATATATTATCACGTTTCCTCGGTGAGTAGTGAAGGCGCATTAAATAATTACAAAACATTTTACCATGCTGGAGCTCGTGTCCTAAACTAAATTGTTGATCGATTTCAGATTTGCTTTTCTCTACTATTTGAAATTTGAATTTCCATTTTAAATGTTCTGTTTACAAGTTACAACTGTGTTACAGGCTTTCAGCTTAACTTGTGGTCATCTGTGATTCTTAACTGTAGCAGTGTAGTTCTGTAATTACAGCCTCTACCGCTTACCACAGACGACTACAATTTAATGTTAGTTTTTAGTATTACAATTACCAATCCGACCTAAAATATTCACATGGATCGTGGATGATCAGTAAGTAGCAATTTAAATTCGAAAAGTTTGACACTTACATTGCACATTTGAACCCATATAAAATATGTTTTATCTAATAAAAAAAACGGTCCTTGCAAAATTCATTTTTGAAATCTCTTTATCAGTACATTTTGTTGATGCTTTAGACGAATTAACAAATAGGCAGGTAATGTAAATCTGAAATACAAAATAATAGTTTTTAATATTTTATTTTGTTAGGTGTCCTTTACTACTTTTCTGTATTCATCATTTTTCTATACATATTAAGTATATATTATCTTATTTCAAAGTATTCCAAGTACAATATTCAGTATTTTACACAAAATTTAAACTATTTATATGTGCTTATTGAATTTTTATTGAACTGTTTATTGCACTTTTAATAAATTATGAATAGCTATACAATTTTTAATATTTTTCATAAAATTTGTAAAAAAAATTTCAAACTCATTATTTAAAAAATGCATTACAATACCTTTTGCATTTTGTATTTAACTATTAGATTAAGATGTGTACCAAATATTTTGAAAATTTAATAGCCAGTAATTGAAGTTTAGGTGTCGAGTCAAACTTAAGGTTCGTTTATAAAATATATATTTTGAAGATTATCTTTTTTGAGGTAAAACTACAAATTAATGTCTTAGCCTAGGCACTAGAATTTATCTAACAATAACTGTAACTATCATACAAATTACCTAAAATTAATAGATACAACTCTATTAAATTAATTTTTTTTAATTAACTTGTAAATAGATTTGAATTTTAAATTTTTTCTTGTATTTGGTTTTATGGATGTCAAAAATTAAGTAGAAGTCACCTTCATGTGATAAAGTTTACAAACGTACAACATAGCAAATTTGCATTCAGCGAAACCAATTTTATCTAGGGGACTACATAGGCTTTTTAGTATATTATAACATTGAAAATATAAAATAACATATAAAATATAAGTATTTCTCTTATATTAAAGCTATAAACACAAAATTGGTGTTGCCTTTTGTTAAACACAAATTTGATATATTGTAAGTTTGTAACACAGAGATAACACATCTGGGATGTGGCGTGGCTTAGGAGAATCTTAAATGTACTGTTTTCAAAAAAACATATTTTTTTTACATATGAGAATATTTTGTAATTTTTGAGAAAAAAATACTTTATTAAATTTATTTTAATTTAAATTTTTAGTCATTTTAATTTTGATATATACATTTTCTTCTTAAACATTATGTACCCTTTATAATTGTTTTCAATTATTCAATATTTGAAATACCTTATGATTATTAATATATCTATTTTTTTTTTAAACTTTGTAAATACAATTAGTTTCAACAATTACAATTAAAAATACAATTACGAATTACAAAAAACAATACAATTACAAATACAATAGAAACAGTACAATATAAAATTAGATTAAAAAGCCTGAATGGTTAAAGAAACATAATATATTTATTATGATGTTTTTTTTGTTTGAATGTATACTTATAGAATCAAAAGGGATGTTGGAGGAATACAAAACAGATAATAGGTGGTTACAATGAATAGCAAGGCTGGGGCAGATGAAGAGTAGATGGTTAATGTCACAGACCATAGGATCATTGTGTAGTGTGCAGAGAGGGGAATCGTTCAGTGACAGTTTAAAGGACTGAGAAGGAAGACGTGTATGACCAAACCGGAGGCGTTACGAGAAAGATCGAGGTTATGAAACCATGGTAGAGTTGGTATGGATGAAGATATCTTTCTGTATCAGGTGGCGAAGTGAGGAGGGAGTGAACTCCAGTGACTAAGCCAAAGATTAGATGTGCAGTTTCGAAGAAAGGGGATAAAATCAGACCATGGAATTTTTGTACTTGAAGGGCATATGAGGGAAGCAGAGGATTTAGCTAGCTTGTCAGCGAATTCGTTTCCTGCAATATATCTATTGAAAACAATTTTTTTAAAGGGTCCTTTTAAGGACCATCATCAGTTCTTTTCAGAGCTTTTAGAATAGCTAATATAGATTTGATATGTAAACTGATTTGGTTAAAATGTCTTATGCTTTACCATATATTTTTATAACACATCAATCTAAATATTTTTCGTGCCCAATCATTATTCTTGTTTAGTATCATGCTAAGTTATTATTACTATTATTTGTTTACTTACTAAAAATTTTAATTTTCTGTGTTATTTGCGTAATAATTATAGAACTATTGAATACTGAAATTCAATAGTTCTATTATTTTAGCTTTATCTACATCTATATTCAGTCCTATTTTATTTGCTGCTTGATTCAGATTTTTTTATTTTTGACAACTCTAGAGTTACCCATATTGGGTCAACCGCAAAACTCAGAACCTAAATCTGGTGCTAATTTATTGATACTCTGATTGATTCTACAAGCATCCATCTAAACCAGTAGTTGAAAACATTTTTAACAATATGGCACACTTAATTTCCTACAAAATGTTTGTGGCATACAAATCCATAAACAAGGTGTTACAGAATGATCTGACAAATGAACAATATTTACCACTTTTTTTTATATGATATAACTTATAAACCCTTGCATTACAAGTACAGTATACAATTGTTTATTTTAATATTTAAGTACTGAAAATAAAAAAATTTAAATTTGATTTGTTTTTTGGAAAAATTCAAAATAGTATATTATAAATCTATTTTTTAAAATAATTTTTATGGTAAAATCATTTATTCAAGTCAATTAGGTAGTTTTTTTCACATTTTTTTTTAAATATTTTATTTTATTTAATAGTGTTCTTCCAAGTCCGCACATAGTAAACCATAAATAAACTCAACTTTAACATTATATATGGGACTATCTAAGTTAAATTTTTAAAATTCATACAGTTTTGACCCTAGATCTGGCTTTCTACAATAAAATAATCAGCCTGTATAATAAAAAATCTAATTCAATTTACATAGTTTCTATAATTAGCTTTTCTTTTGAATTTTTGAAAAGAAAAAAATTCTCATTGTTTATTTTTACATGAGAAAATTTGTTTTTCCATTTTGGTAAGTATAACCTTTGAGCAGGGGTGTACTCAAAAGATATGATAAATGTGCCATAATAATCTCGTAGATTTTTATTTCTAAATTTTGTATAAGCCAAGTGTATATAATAAATATAAACTAAATTCTTTAACTCGACTTTTAATATTTTAAACATAAAGATCATTAAAATCTGAGTATACCACTGCTATTGAGTTTAGTGTTTATTTTTTTAAAATCTATACTCTGTGGTAAGATTATTATACTATAATTACACATACTAATAATTTATACTAATGGCTCATACATTTCAATAATAATATTAATAATATAACAAAAAAATAAAAGTAAAGTTATTAATATAATAATTCTTTATTGTATGTTATTTAAGTCTGTTTTGACTAGAAGCTAGACCAGTTTTTATTAGAAGATATAAACATTTATATTGGTTTGTGATATTTTGTATTATACAATATTTATAAATTATTATGATTAAAAGGAGTTGACTATTTTAAAATATGAAAAGTATAACATTTCATATATTTCATGTACTAAGAAAAAAGTACACTTTCTACCTAAGTAAAAAGTGTTGAGAAGAATATGGTTTAAATATGTTTAGTATAAAAAAATCACTGTTACAAACAATAATTATCATAAATATTTGTTATCTTTGTTAAGTAATTTTAATATAATTCTCTACTAATTAATTTTAAAATTTTTAAAAAATAATTCTGATAACCGAATCCTTTTTATATTTATATTTACCATACTCCATCCATAAAAATAATACATTTTTTTTAAATAATGGTTCAATATTTCTGTTAAATTATATGTTATAAATTTACCAAATAAAAATCTTTGTAAAGTTTCTTAGTATAATTAATTACTATTAAAAGTATTTTACAGATGTTATGGGAAGAGTAAATAAGAGGAAAAGTCTAGTGACAAAAAAAAACCAACGACAGTCTTTTAAAAAGTTTATTGTAAAAAAAATATATTAAAAACATTAGCTATGGACATTAATAAACCAAATGTAAGTACAGTTAAAATGAAAGAGGATGACTATGACAATTCACTTCCTACCGATGAACTTAATAAAAGTATCAAAATGGATTCTTCCAAAGTAACAGTACCAAACATAACAAATCATGAAGTTATAGATATTATAGATATTACTAATATTTCTGCTCATGATACTCCATTTGAAAACTTCCAAACTGTAGATCATAGAAAAACAGCCCTGAACATTAATAATGATGACATAATAGATATTACCGATATAACTATCACAAGTAATAAATATGAAGATGTCCCTAGACAATTTTCAAGTGATACAATATTATCTGATGACGATGATGTTCAAATTATTGATGGTTCTATGCATGTTCAAAATAAATCTATTGAACTTATTACTATATCGGACGATAGTGATGAAGAAAATACATCAAATCAACAATCTATTGAAAATCCAAATAGTTTTAAATCTGTACATGAACGCCTAGGTATTTCTAAAACAGGCCCAAGCTCATATAATAGTCCTTTACGTAACCGTAAAAGAAAATGGGAAGAAGAAAATATAATTAAATTGGATTGTTTGGGTAAAAACTTAGGATTATTTGTTATTGATAAACAAAAAATGTCTGCACACACAAAAAATCATAAAAGGTTTACACATACACAAAATTTTCAAATGTTGGAACAAAAAAAGTCTACAATGTTGGAACAAAGAGCTGTTAAAATTTCCAAGCCACTCATATCTTCAACAGTTACAACTTCTAGCACTAATAGAAAGCTTAGACCAATCATCATTGATGGTTTAAATATTGGATTTGCGTAAGTTTTATTTCTTAAACTTCTGAATTATTTAATTACAATAAATATAATGTTGTTAGATAGATCTTTATGAAAACATTAAGATCAAAACAATATTTAATGTGATTTTAACAGAAGTACTTGGAAATATTCTAATTTTATATTTTTAATATAGTTTTATAAATTATGAAAATGTTTTATTCTAATTTTTAAGTTTTTGATTCTAATAAAAAAATTAAATCATCAAATTTACTTCTTTTTAGACATGGTTCAGGAACATTTTCAGGAAAAGGTATTGAACTATGTATACAATTTTTCACTGATCTAGGACATAAAGATGTGATAGCATTCATTCCACAACATCGACAGGGACCACCTGGATCTGAATCGAATATTATCTTATCTAAGTTAGATAAAAAAGGGCAAATTTGTTTTACACCTAGCAGAAAAGTCCAAAACTTAAGGATGACATGTCATGATGATCGGTAATTTAATAATTGTTATTTATTAGATTTAATTGTAGATAGTTCTCTATTTTTATCAAAATATTAGAAACATAGTTCAGAATATACCTAGATAAGACATTTTTTTTTTTTTAAATTTCTATTTCTCATTTTCCAGTTACATTATATTTATTTTATGTATTTTCAAATCAAAATAAGTTTTTATTTTGAATTTTTTTAAAAATTCTTAAGATCTTAAAATTAGGTTTTTCTAAATTTTATTTTCAAATTTTTATTTGAAAAAGTAACTTTGTAACATGCTAATGAGGTATTACCCAATTGAATATTATTAATTGTGATTTTTCAAATGAATTTGTATGACTTGAAAACTGAGATTATCTAGAAAATTAAATAAGAATAATTATCTTTTTCGAATAAAAAGTCCACGTAAAAGGCTTGAAACTGTGCACTGCAACTTTTTATTAAAATTTTTAATAAATAATATTTCTTACTTCAAAATATGTTAAAATTAAAAAAAAAGTCAACATGTGGGTACTGCTTTGCTGTACAGTATGTGTTGAGTGGATCACTTTCATGGATGTGTTAAATTTCAATTCAATGATATAAATTATTGTATACAAAAAACGAATCTGAGTGAAGACGGTTTGTCAGTTTACATAACTAAGTGTATTCTGATATTGCTATTAAAATAATTATACTATTAATAATACAGTAGGTTGAATTTATTTTTGTAGAATACATTGCATTTGAAAATGTCATTGAGTGTATAAAAAATCATAATATACTTTAAAAGTTTCAAGCATCCATCAAAAATGTTTTTAAATTATAATAAAATAACTAACATTTTCATGTTTTATTTAAATATTTAATTTTGTATAAATTTGAACTTAAAATGTTTATAAAAAAATATTTTTTGATTTTTTGGTTACACTATTTTTTTCAAATTTTTTTTTTTTAGAAAGGTAGAAAAACTCCTCGTAGAGATCCTTATGTTGAATTTTCGAATCTTTGATTTGAATAGAAAATTTTTTATGAATTTCTTAATTAAAAAAAACTATAAAATTTCATGATTTTTAGGTATTTTCTAGAAATATCAATTTTAGATGCTCATGAAAATCTATTAGATATTTGCTCTCAACTTTTTTTTAAATTTTCACTTACAACAAGTTATGAAGAACATTGTATTACAATTTCAAGTTTTTTGATTGACTGAAAAAATTTTTATCAGCAATAATAAAAAAATAATAAAAACAACCCAAAATATTATTATGCTTATAAATAGCTCAAAGTTAAAATATTTTGAAAATTTATAGTGTATAGAAAATGTTTATATAAACATTTGGTAAAATTTTTATATATTTAGTCATTATTTCTTTTGTTGCATAAAAAATAAAAATAAATTTTGTCAAAATTTGCTTTGGGAAAAAATTCCCGTTTTTCCTTAATTTTTTTTTTTTTTGTTTTTACCAGTGTATTTAACATCTATTGGAATTTTTTTTACTTTTGACCCCTTCAAAGTACCAATTAGATTCAATTTCCTATCAGAAAAAATGTTTATGAAGAAAATCGGAACACTTTTGCTGCACTAAAATGTGATGACAGATAAAAAACAAAATACACAACTTTGCAAAATCAATACATTCATCGCTCTGCTCAGAATCTAAAATTAAAATATATTTTGTATTTTAGGCCATAAAATCATCTTTTTTGGGTATTTTTGGGTCAATACATTCCCAATCCTACTTATTATGTATGAATATAACTCAATATCATTAACTATAACAAATTGTTTTAAAAATTACATTCATCATTTTTTTTATTATTATTTCATAGAATTATACTCAACTATGCCCATAAATGTGATGGAGTAGTTGTTTCAAATGACAACTATCGAGATTTATATAATGAAAATGATGCATTCAAAGAAATCATTGAAAATAGGTAAAGTAATCAAAATTGATGTTTCTTACCTGCTGCATAAATATAAAATTTATGTTAATGCTTTAATATAAAATGTAAAAATAAACATTTAAGATTTAATATGTATAATTACATATTAATTTTTGTTTCATGGTAATAATAATTTTGACATACTTATAAACATAACTTATTTTCAAAATTTTAATTTAATTATCCTATGTAAGAAAATATAATCAAAACGTAATAAACTAATTAGTTTAAGCGTAATTCAAAAATCTTTTTAATTTAATTTTTATATAAATTCTAATTGTTAACAATTAAAATGTAACTTTTATTTTTTTTCTACTAATCAAACATTTTTTTCATAAATTGATTTGTGTACAATATTAATTTACCCTTTTTTTCTTTTTCATTTGTAGGCAAGTAATGGTCACATTTGTCAGGGATCAAATAATCGTTCCAGAAGACCAATACAATCGAAAAACAACTATCCGGTCTCTTTCAGATATTTTGTGTTTTCCTGAATAAATTTATACTTACTGTTTAAATATACTTTCTTATTCAACGAAGAAATATTTTTATTAAAAATGAAAAGGAGATGTACTTATCCATGTATTTTTTTTATACACAATTTAAGTTAATATGAATTCTTACTCAATTTAAGATAATGTGAGAAACATTTATAGTCTAAATTTAAAATTTGAAGACTGATATTTTTTTTTTAGTATACAAATGATATTTTGTTAATTACATTAGAAAGATAAAAATGTATAATAATGTGGTTTTAGTTTACTGTTCAAAACACTACAACAATTACAATAATAATAATAATAATTATATCTTTCTTTAAGACAAAAAAAAATTCTGAGTAAAGAAAGTCTGTCAATAATTTCTAAATATATTTTATAATATTCGTATTGCTAATTGTAGTTTATTTTTCTTTTAGTAATACTGGGTAAAACTAATTTTTGCTCAAAACAAATCATATATTATATATTGATTATTATAATATAACTAGCTCTTATCATAGGCACAACTATTGATGCTGAAGTATTCCCAAGCTCTAATTAAGCACCCCCTGGGCACTGTTATAAAGTACCAAAAATAATATGAGAAAGGAGCAATGTCTTTTCTTACATACAATTTATTATTATTATTTTTTTTTTTTTTATTATAGCTTCAAGTTACAACTAATATAGCTCAACAATTATGTAATAGAAAAGGACAATTTAAAAATAAAGTATTATAAAATTACGACATTTAAAACATAGAATCTATATAATAAAGCCAGCATCCAAGATAAATTTAATGATACATTTAATAGTGAAGATGCAATTTGTATTGAGAATGGAATGGAGATTGAAAGGACAATTGAGAGATCTAAAAGAATTAACTAAGTCTAGACGTTCAATTATCAGAGCATGGCAATCGAATAATATATGAGATAGATCACAGATACACTCATCGAGATGCAGTGTACAGAAAGGGGAGTCATTTAAACCGAGTTTGAACGAATGACTGGGTGGTAATAGGGAATGTCCTATGCGTAATCTGTTAAATTGCGTAATATGTGATCTGTGCAAATCTAATTTGCTGAACCAGATATTGTTAAGAATATTGGGTTTAATGTTTCTATACCTCGAGGCAAAGTTAGCAGGTAGATTGTTCCAGTATGAACACCATATATTGAATATATAGCGTTTAAAAGAAGGAGAAAAGTCAGAGTGCGGAAGTAGAGTTAGAGATGAGAGGATAATGTTAGACGTGGATTTAGCAAGATTGTCGACAAACTCATTGCCATGCAAGCCAGTATGACCGGGGATCTATAGGAAGTGTATTGTGTAGTTTAAAGTATTAAGATTGAAAATAAGTGATTTAATACGTAAAACAAGTGGGGATAGCTGAGAGTGTAGAGGGTTGGAAATTAGGGCTTGAAGACATGACATAGAGTTGGAAGCTATTAGATATTTGTTTGGGGCAAAATTAAAAATGAGTGTTAAGGCATCGATGATAGCGTAGCACTCGGCTGTGAAAGAGGAAGACGAAGATGGGAGATTATTCGAAAGAGAGACGTGTAACTCTGGAATATAAAATGCATACTCGGCAGAAAGAGGAGAGACAGAACCGTCAGTATAAACAACGATAAAATTGGGGAAGTTAACAATAAGATGATTCAAAAAAGCTGCGTTTACCATGCGGTGTTACATTTTTTTTAAGTCATTAGAGGACAAATCAGAAAATAGATTACCCAAATGAACAGGAGGAGAATGAAGAAGAGAATCGTAGGATTGTTCGTAAATTGGGAGTTTGTCTGTGCTCATGACGTAATGGTGGAAAACAGATAATAATTTATTGTTATTGTATTTATTATTTTTTATTTATTTATTTTACGTTTTTATTAAGAAAAAGGATTTTCCAAAATTAAACAAGTTGCAGTTACAATTCCAATAAATTCTGAAACACGTGAACGCGATTTCTCGAGTATGCAACCAATTAAAAATTATGTTTGAGCAACGATTTACTATTCATTTTAAATATTGAAAAGCATGTTGCAAATAACGTAAAAACAAAATGAGTGCGAATTTTATTGAATGAGAAAACCTCGTAATTTCAGTATCCCCTAAAAATTAGGTCTCGTTTCGTCATGCCTCTTATTAACTTTGAAGTCAATTACAACATACATACATTTATACTGCTTAAGAACAGCATAAATAGATTCGTGGTATAATAAATTACCTAAATTTAATTTAAACATTTAGAAAATATGGTACCGTGTACAAAATAATAATAATTTAAATGGCTGTGTGCCCGTGTGTAGACCATCGTTGAAGTACACAACCACAGAACAATACGACCATGGGTAAGCCCGTCGGGTGAGTTGTACCACAGAATAAGTGAAATAGTTTCACCACTTCTGTGGTCGTACAACAACGCCAGACTAGATAATATCTTATTATTTTTGTAATGGTTATCACAATCACGGTTATCATAACGGGCCATAACGAAATCCTGATATTTAAGCGGGTCAGAAATAAAGACATTATAATATCATAGTATATTTATATTAATTTTACAGTAATCCGGTTAATTGTGATACGAATTAATGTTGTTAATAACATAATCATTTGTGTTATAATTTCAAATTTGTAAATAGTTTAAATTTTCCTTAGCTCTACACCATGACTAATTCATACACTCCTTATTTCAAGTTCTTCAAAGATCCAATGTTCATAAAAGCTGAAATTATTTACGCTTTACAAGAATCCAGGGACAGATGTTTGCACCACAGTACAAAATTGTAAGTACTCCATTTTAAGAGAACGTGGTCCTCTATATTATAAATCGTTGTACTTCTTCAAAAACATTTTTTTTCTAGTTCCTCATACGCGTAACATTACAATATCATCTTACGCTATAAATGTTTATATTTGCATTGAAATTATTAATCCTAATATTATATAATATTACCATGTCTGTACTTATAGTGTGGAAGGATATATATATTATAACTATACAAGTGTATTAATATTTGATCAAATTTGAAGACATATCTATATATAATGCTGAAATGAGTGGATTTTAGGAGCACACAAAGCTTACAAAAGTACTTATTGTCTGGCATTTTTTTAATGTGTAAAAAACTTATTTTCTTGTGTTATACAATTATGTTTACATAAAATTTATTTTAAACTTTTAAAATGAATTTTTAGATAATGTTAATCATCTAAACCTTAAACTTACAATTGGTTTTTACTGGCCAATTCTTATACCTGATAACCGTAGTCGATATGGACATATGGTATACATCATAAACAATAGACCTAAGTCAGTGGGTTATATTGTATATATATTTGATATAGTGGCAGTTTTATAAATTTATAATTCCTCTAATGTGAGTGAGGCTAATGTGGGGGTCAGGGTCCAATTTTCTCTTTTCAGATATTTTATTTTTTTCATACCTAATTGCTAACAATTATTCTTTTTTTAATTACAATAAAAAATATATCTGTTTTCCAATTATCATTAAATCATTAACAATAGCTAAGGTATGCTTACAGGAAGAAATATGCTTTCCCTTTGGCACTAGTAAATTTAGAGCTTTTCTCTCGCGAGAGCACACTTGGTCACTTGTCTGAACACCCCTGTTCATAAATTCAATGTCTATATTATAACAACCCATAAAAATATTATAAAATAATTTAATTCCTTTTTTTTTATAGTCTCTCAGAATTGATGGTAACTTTAAAAAATATTCCTCCATATTTTGAATTTGAATATGAAGATAATGAATTAATACGTTTTGAGTTAGAACCAGCATTCACCAATTTAGAAGATTATTTAGTGTATTTTAAAGCACGTGCATATTATGATCTAGAAGATTATCCTAGGTAATTTTAAATATCAGTATAACATGTAAATTGATTTTAATATATTTTTAAATATTATATTTTTAGCTGTGCACACATAGCAAAACATACAAATAACAGCAAATCTATGTTTTTGCATTATATGGCTAGATATTTAAGTATGCATAATGAATGTATTTATGAGCGTACTAACTTATTTGATTCGTTTAAGCCAATAAATATGCGAGCATATATGGAACTATTAGATGAATTATTAATACTCAATGTATATGGCAGTGAAGATGATTCTGATGAAGAATCTGAAGATGAACCACAACCTCAAGAAACATCTGATCTTGATACTGTTAATCAAAAACATTCTGTACAACAGCAAGAAGATGATTCCACTCCTAAAGGAAGGCGATGCAGTAGACGACCACGTAGTTTAAGAATAGAAAAGACTAGTACAACTATTCTAGGAAAAAAAAACAAGATAACCAAACGCAACAATATTACTAAAAAAGTCAAAGTTACAGCCTTAGCAACTCAATATGAAAATAACATGTCTACTGGTGATCATAAAGAGGCTCGAATTAAACGAGAAGACCCATATTTATTATGGCTTACAGCTGTTATGTTAAAAAGAATAGATCGAAGTGACGAAGCTATAGATATATTGGTAAGAGCACTACAAATTCAACCATGTTACTGGGGTGCTTGGATAGAGCTATCAACACTAGTTAAGGACTTACATATGGTAATTACTAAAAATATTTGATGGAAAATTAATTATACTATATAGTTAAAATAGTTTTTATAATTATTTATTTTTTAGCTTGATGCATTGAATTTAAGACTCAATGAAAGCAAAGAACATCATTGGATGCATCTACTTTTTATTGCACATATGTATGTTGATTTTCAAATAACTGACAGAGCAATAAACATATACGATGATATTTTGAATCTGGGCAATACAGTTTTTGAAGATTGGCCTTATCTGCAAGCTCAGTTGGCTATTGCCCATCATAACAAGCGTGGTAAATATTAATTCATATCTAATATTTTAAACATTAATTAACTTTTAATTACAAGCTTAAATTTTTTTACAGAAATCTCAAACGCAATAGTAGCATTCAGAGGTGTTATGGAAATTGATCCATTCAGGATAGATAATTTAGATCTGTTGTCAAATCTTATGTATGTCTGTTCTAGTCCTGATGAACTTGTAGTTTTATCCAAATATGTAGCCTCTATCGACCGTTACCGCCAAGAAACATTATGTGTTCTTGGTAATATATATTAATAACAAATAGTATATGGAATTTAAAGCAAAATTTAAAATCTTTTGTCTAATTCTAATAAAGTTATTAACATTTTTAACATAGAACATCTAAAAGGAGGTTTTTAGTCAATCCTGTATGTAAATATTAATTAGCTGCTATACATGCCTCATGATAATAAATATAATTTAATATAATATTATTTAACAATTTGAATGGTTTTTATTATAATTATGTAGTGGTCTCAATGTAGATATTAAAAAGCACTAGAAAACTGGAAAACTGATTTCATGTATTAAGTGAAAGATATTTATTGATTTAATACATTTATTCTATAATTCTTTTTTAATTTATTAAAGGGAATATTTTTGTATTTCATATTGCTTTAAAATCTATGTCGTAAGATAAATATATTTTTAACAATATCATTTTGAGTACATGTTATTAATTTTATAAATTTGTTTTTAGGGAACATGTATAGTTTAAAATGTGACCATCCCAAATCAGTTTTATATTTTAAAAAAGCTGTAAGAATAAATCCATTTAATGTAACTGCTTGGACTTTACTGGGACATGAGTACATTGAAATGAAAAATTCTTATGCTGCCATCATCTCATATCGCCAAGCCTTAAGTAAGTAATACTTTATGTATATTATTAATGGTCAGTGCTTAAAATGAAAAATTTAACGAACTGGAATCTTAATAAAATTAATATGCCTCTAGCGAATAAGCTTATAATGATATTAATTAAGGCTTACGATTTCCTACGGGTATTTGAAATACATGGATACACGGGTAGATGTGTATTTAAGTACACGTGTATTTAATATTACACGTGTATTTAGTATTACACGTGTATTTAATATAACACGTATTTTTAATAATCTATAATAATTTATAATGTATAACAATTCATAAATGTTAATCAATTTAGGATATAGAAAAAAAAAATATAACAGTAGTACACAGGCGTACACTATAGTATACACTATATAGTTAGTTCGATGGTCAAGGACGTCGTTGCAGATTATACTTATATTATATTATGCTCTGTGTGTGCTTTGTCTGCCAATTCATATCACAGAATAGTTTTATCATTGAATACATTTATATTTACATTTATATTAAATACAAGTGTAATATTAAACAGGGCTTGAAACCGATTTTGAATACCGGTTTAAACCGTTAAAAACCGAAACCGAAATTGGAAAAAATCAAAACCGGTATCCGAAACCGGAAAAATTTTTTTCGGTTTCAAGCCCTTAAATACACGTGTTATATTAAATACATGTGTAATATTAAATACACATGTAATATTAAATACACGTGTAACATTAAATACACGGATCAATACACGGATTTCATAATTACACGTGTATCCGTGTATTTAAGTACACGTGAAATCGTAAGCCCTAATATTAATTTTAAATTTAAATTATTTTAATTCATGAAAAAAAAACTGGAATTTTGAGATTTTAATTTTAATCAACTGGAACAGACACAAGACCTAATATTACAAACAGGAATCCTATTCCAGTCCATTTTGAGCATTGTCAATGATTATGAAAAAAAAGTTTCTTTTTAATTTATTCAAAAATACTATAAGTCTTATAAAATGTCTTTTAATCTTTTTTTTAGTCTGTAGATACATTTTACATATAATAGGTATGAATGTGTAATAAAAATAATATAGCCACACAAATGGCTACAGTTTATTGGCTAGTAATAAATTCATCTCAAACGTTTGTATTTTAGTAATTATGTTATTATTATTTATTAATTTACTTTAATATTTTTGATTAAATAAAAGCTATTTTTTATGCTATATTAAACAGTTGATGCAATATTAACGAGGAATAAATATAAAACAAAAATAATATAATTATTTGCATTAAAAAAATTTGCAAAAATATTAAGATTTCAATATATTAAAATTAAAATATCTTTTGTATGTATTTTAAAATACAGCATTGAATAGATTTAAATAACAGATAATTTGCCAGTTATTATTTTCATATTTAACTTAATTATTTCTAATAACTAATTAAAATTATTTATGTTCACAGAAATAAATATAAGAGATTACAGAGCTTGGTATGGTCTAGGCCAAATTTATGAACTCGTGAAGTTGCCAAATTATGCATTATTCTATTTTACGCATGCACGTGACTTAAGGCCTAGAGATTATCGTATGCTGGTTTCGTTAGGAGATATGTTTGAACGTGCTGATCGTATTTTTGAAGCAATGGCTTGTTTCTATAAAGCCTTATTTTACGATAATGATGGTACAATAATACTAAAACTTGCAAAGTATGTTAAACATAATAAACTTAAGCTTGTATGCTATATTAATTAAATGTTTACAATTTTATGCACTATTTTAATTATACTTTAATCTAAGATATTGATATTATTTGCCTGTAACATTATTCTCTATTCTGTGAGAAAACAGCGCATAGCGTATGCATACTAAGCTCTAGTGGTCGACTAAATCCTTGTTTCCCTTTACATTTGTCAAGACATCAATGACGTGCTATGTTGGCGATTACGGTTGTTCAATTCGACAGTGACGTGTTGGGTAAAGTTGAGGCATAGGGATGCACTGCAGTAATCAGTTCTGGTCAGTCGTATAGCCTGTTCTCTCAAGAAACAGTGTAAATATAATCTAGTGACATACTTTAACTATGTTCAATGGCAGCACATAAATAGCTGGACTGTTTCCCCTTTTTGTTTGTCCAATATATATATTTTTTAATTCAATTGAAAAAGTTGTAACTGTTTTAATATATTGAATTTTGTTTGTAATTTTTGAAGATATATTTTTTATAGTAAAGATAAAATAAAATAGTGAGGGTTCAGACGGCGAAGTGCCATTTTATTTTTTTTAACATCTCCCTAACCTAATGACGTACGCCTCTCTACTGGTATAATGTATAACAATATTATGTATGCGCCATAGATATTAAATTGTAAACAATTGTGTACACATGATACAAATTATTTTTTCATACAATTATGGTAAAATGTGAAGGAGCATCCAATCATTGGCTATCTAATAGAAATTATTTTTAATATTTTCTATGATGAACATTTTTATTCAAACATAAAATTAAATAATAAATTTTACAACAATAAGCTTGTAGTCTATACTTACTGTACTAAAAAATGTATAAAACAGATTAAATATAAAAAAAACATACATTACATTTGTAACAGTGGCCAAATTTTCCTTTAGAAGTAGTAAGCCTATAAATTCTTGTATTGATAAAAAAAAATTCTTAATAATCATTACTTTATAATATTTAATTTAAATATTATATTTCTAATTAATAGTAAACTATTGTATTGAAAGTTCAATAATATTTACCTTAATTTAACCTGTCTTTTATAAATTTGCTTTTAACAAAAATTTAAAAATTGAACCTTTTGAATGAATTTGTTCTATATGTTAAAATAAAACTATCATTATTATGAATTTAAAAATTAATTTTAAATATTTTATTGGTGTTTAATATTTATTTCATTTTTATAGATTTTATGATAAATATGGCGATTGCAGTAATGAATTAACCCGTGAAAATTTTAATATAATGAATAGAAGAGCTTTAAAAATTGGAATTAGAAATAGAACTACTATTGAGTTGAACTTGATATTAAGCAAAATATATTTATACTTGGGACATCATTATATGGATCTACATTATTATGACCGAGCTATTTCTTATGCTGGAAAATGTCGTGATTTGTGGAAGGAATCAGAGTCAAATGCTTGTCAATCCTTAGGAGTAAATAAAATATGAATATAATTATGTATTAAGTAATTTAAAATATTATATTTATTTTTAATTTCTAGGTGAGAGAACATGTTAATGCTCTATTAGATGAAATCGAAGCTAGAGCCGGTTCGAATAGCTCTCTTGCCTCAACACCTGGTGCTATTAAAGCACGCAGATTTTTGTTTGGACTTTAATACTTGACTATATAAAGTTCAAACAATACACTAAATATAAAGTCAAAATTAATCAGTTGTATTTAATATTTAAATATTTGTAAAATAATTTGTATTTACTTAATAAATTATTCTTTATACATTTTTAAAATAAAATATGAATGACAATATTTAGTTAAAACATTTTTTCTTGTTTGTATAGTAGCCTAATTATTATACTGCTTAAGAAAACGTACGGTACCACATATATTGACTGTCTTATTAACCCATAATTAAGCAAATTTTTATGTTCAGAAGAATCCATTTTGCTCTGTTATTTTTAATATTTTAGTGAATTGATTGATTAACACATTTTAATGTCAGAATATTATACAGTTCCCCAAGTAGGCATGTTTTTATACTTTAATTTAATTAATTTTAAAACAAGTTATACATAGCAATTTTTTTGTTCTTGGCTAAACCTTGTGTTAATTGTAAATTAATACCAATAATATATGGATGATAAGTATGTAATCTAACATATCCATGTCAATTAAAATATGTATTTTTGAAAAGAGTTTATGTTCTTTAAGAAGACTGAAAACATATCCAAGAAGTATTATGACTGAAAATAGACTTAATGATTAAGTTGTTAAGCATTCACCAAGAAGAACTTTTAACTCCTGAAAAAAGTATTGAATAATTTATTAAAATAAAATAGAAGACTAAAATTTTAAGTTATTAAAATTGTCAAGTAAATATAAAATTATTAAATGTGATATTTAACACTCTGTGTTATTTTATTTCTTTCACCAATTAAATAGTCAAAGAATCAAAATAATGCTGTTTTCACATTAAAAAAATGTTGGGCATGTTAAATTTGAATTCAACAATAAATTATTGGATACAGAAAAAGATTCTGAGCGAAAACTTGATAAGCCTTGATTACCAAGTATATTTTTGATATTATTGCTATTAATGTAATTTATTTTAATATTAGTAATACAGAAGGTTAAATTAACTTTTGCTGAAAATCTTTCATTTGAAAATATCAATGTGTGTATAAAATAAACTTTAAAAGTTTCAAATACCTACCTCATAATTTTTAACTACAAAATATTTTGCAAATTTTATTAAAATATGAACTTAAAATTCTTATAAAAAAAAATTGTGCAAATTAATTTTTAATAAATTTTTTAACTGCTATTAAAAAAAATTATGAGGAACCTTGTATTACATTTTCAAGATTTTTGATCCGAATTTTTTATCGATATGTCTGTTGATGTTGAAGGTAAGTATATAAATAAAATACTCCATACTTTTTCAGTACCCATTAGGCAGTGGCACCCAACCCTATGACTAGGTGTAGCAGATGCTACATATTGATAATCAGAGATGAACAATATTAAAAAAAAAATATTTATAACAGAAAGTTATTAGGAAAAATTCATTTTTTGGTCATTTTTATGATTACATTCAATCACTTAATCACTTTCTTAAATAGCTTAAACCACTTTTAACTCTGATGATATTTATTCCTTGGTAAATTAATATTTATCAATATTAACAGTTAGTATAACCAAAAAAAGACTATTAAATTTTGAGTTTTGGAAGGGGTGGGTCTAGGGTGGATAAAATTACGTCTTGATACACCTGAATAATCTGTGTTGGACGCCATTACCAATATAGGTACATACTACCTATGCACCATGTCACCACTTCACATTCTAGCTTTTGAGACAATTGACTTACAATAATGTTTTAGTGCAGTTGTGCCATAAAAGCTGGAGTACTCGCAATCCGCATATAGACACATTATAGACTATTTATCTTTTATTTAAATTTGAATTTCGTATACAATGAATACTGTATATTTTTCCAAACAGTTTATTGTTTATTAAAGCCGGACAAAAATGTGAAACTTGGTTTGACGGATTAAAATTTTGAAAATAAATAAAAAATCTTTAACAACTTTACTAGTGCTTTACCGAAGCAATTTTCAATGTTATAAAAATTAAAGAGGAAATTATATACACACATAAAATATATAAATTCTTATGTTCTTAAATTATCAATATTTAAATTCGTTTTCAAAATATAAATTCATCTATTCCAAGTCCCATACTTTTGTCTAGCATTTAGGCGTGGCATATAAATTCGATACCTATTTAAAATGTTTATTTTGACACACGCATATATGTGCAAAAATATATAATTACCTGTTTAAAATTTAAACTAAAATAAACTATAAGGTCAACATTTGATTTCTGGAAATATTGCAGAACAAGAAAATAATTTATGTATGTATATATTAATAGTTTAGGTATAAATAAATTTACCTATAATATTACAATATAATAAATAATATCAATAGTTCCAACAATTGATAGAAAAGTTGAGAATTTTAAATAATTAGAGTAGAGGTCTTCAATCCATGGCCTGCCATGTCTTTATTTGTGACCCTCGAACACATTTTAAGTACCTATAGCATGCATTTTTTTTATTTATATATTAATGAGACCTTTTTTTTGCTTATCATTAATATATAACTTTATTGTGTACCAGCCCTAGAGATTTAAAAAAATAACAGATGGTCCGCTGCTTCAAAAGGTTAAAGGTCTTTGATTTAGATCATGATCGTTGAATATAATTTAGAGCATATTCATTAAATGTGTAATGTTTGTTAACAAAGGTTTTTTTTCCTAGATTCCTTTCTCATCCAACCACCTCTGTAAAATCATCGGTCAATTGCTTTTCAAAAGCACGGTCAATAAATTACTGATTGGATTATATGGATTTATATAATTATATGACGACTGGCCTAATTAGAATTGCATAAAGCAGTGAGTAGGGGTAGATCCATAAAAAGATGAGGCTGAACTGGGCTTGATTTAATAGTTACAGAGTTAAAAAAACCGTTTTATATGTCTTTTAGGTATTTATTTCCACATTGATTTACATACGCTATAGAGGTACTAAATAGGTACTAACTACTGAGTTTGAGTGGGTATTCACCATGTAATTGTGTATCTCTAAAGGCGTATATGTAGCTACTATATCAGCTACTCGAATCGGCCATGTCCTATATTTAACATATATAAAATATAAATGTAGGTATACCGTCTGTGCTTGTGTTCCTTTCTACTTCGTGCTTGTCGTTTTATGGATAATTATTGTTTTTGTTTTTCTTACATTTTATGATCGGTTTAATATAAACAGTTATCGATAATATAATCGAATGAGTAATAATTGGTACAATATATGACAATAAATTGAAGCCATTATACAGACGTACAGTTCGACATTTTAAAATGTAAGACAAACACGCAAGCAAGTCGTGCGTAAATATAAAACACACTCATGTACCAAGTAAATATTATATATACTATATATACTTATATATGTCTATACCATTTACCATAATTTACGCCTTTAGCTAGGTTTTATGTGAAATATAATACTTATATATTATATAGAATCAGGCAAATGATATTGCGATTTGTAGTTTTCTTTTACATTTATAAAGTAAAGTACCTACATATGTAATATATATATAGTGAAATCTGCACCAACTTTCTACCAAACGCCAATAATGTTTGTCTTTTTTATTTGTGAGGTCGTATTAGTTGTGGAATCTAGCTCAGTGCTTATGTACCTTGGAACAAGTTGGTAATAAAAGTCGTGACTACTGTGAGTTTATAGGACATGAAAAAAAAATAAGCAAAGGAATCGTGACTATATACCTATATATACTAACTATTACAGTATTAGTTACTATTGCTGATACGGATTATATTTTATGCCTTGAAAGTAGAGGCGTTATCATATTGCGTTCCATTTCGACCTTTTATACCTTTCCGGTATCCCTAAGTCAGGTAAATCAAAAATAATAAGTAGTGTGTCTCTATTTTTTTATTGGGCCAATGTAAACATATTTTACCTGTATGGCATGCAAATCTGTTTAAACATGACATGTCAGTATTATATACTTTAAAACGCAGAGCAAGTTATTTAAAAAGATAAAAAATAATTAGTACAAATAAAACAATTTAAAAAATAAAATTATATCCCCTTAAATTATTTTATTTAAAACCTATTTATTTTATATATAATTAAGCATCTTAAACAAACATTTATATTTTGACCAGTTTTACCTTATCGTTTGGGTTATCGGTATCGTTTTCCCAACAATACTGAAAAGTTATAAATACATATATTTACTTATATTATAAAGTTCTATAAAAGCTAATCAGTAGTCACCGACAACCTATTTAATTAATGTAGGTAGAAAATAAACTGTATTGCTGTAGCCCATAACTAATAGCAGATGGAGCGATAAATGAGCTCTAAATTAGCTTATTATGTATGAGTAATAACAAATAGACTACTGATACCTAAAACTTGAAAGCGTAATTCATCTATTTTTTTTTTAGATAGTCCGAAAGTGCAAAATTAAATTGTACTTATTACCCGGATGTCCGGTACAAAATAATCGACAATTGTATCCGTTGCACTATATAAAGTTTTAGTTTAAAATTTGACGCTCATTATATTATATTTAAAATTCTTAAATATAATGTATTGTTCTATTACAAAAACATCAGTGATCGAATTTAAACTTCAATCCAATTAAGTTTCATTAAATCGTATTTTATCGTAACAAATTATTATAACAGTTTATAATAATCAATATTCATTTGAGATAACTATATTAATAATTAATATATTATAAATTTATAATATTATATAGTATAAACTTACACCAAAATGGAATTGTTGATAACTAAAGCTAAATAATTATTTTGTTTATTATCTCATTTTATCTCTAGTTATTTATTTTAAATTGAGAATGTTTGAATTCTAAACAAAATGTCTTGAATCATGTATCAGATTTCTGTGTCCTATATCAGTGTTCGTGCTACCACCATGTACGTATGGTGTATCCGTTCGGTTTTCGCTAAAATTTAAATTAAAAGCACTCAACAATTAATAATTGAAATGTCATATACACTAACTTATACAAATAAATGAGTGCAGTGTGAAAGTTTTGAGTATAGACAACAGCTCAATTTAATGCAAATTCTGATCTTAATAAAATAAACTTTATTTTTATTTTGGTAAAATGTATTTGTGCTTATGGCCTATAGTCAGGGCCGTGGAGAGAACTTAAGGGCCTCAGGAACTAACTAATCTGGGCCCTTCTCATACAAGGTATTAAACTTCATGTCCATGGTTTATAAATAGCTCGACACCGTGAAGTAGTGAACTTGGTCGGACCCTTGGGCTACAGCCCCGGCTGCCCCCCTCTCTCGTCGGGCCTGCCTATAGTTAAAATAGGCATTTAGTATAATTTAAAAGTATGATATGATTTACAATCTGTAGCTTGTATAGAAGGCGTTTTTTGAATTTCCTAATCTATTCTAAATCAAACGTATTGAAAAATTTTTAAATCTTTTAACACATTTTTAAACTAATTTTAACAATGTTAGTAAATAATAGGAATCTAAACTAAATATTAAAGATTAAACTATAACAAATTATATTATATTATATACCTTATATAATATGTGTTGATATATAGCTTATGCCTTACACAGATATGTAAATAGAATTGTTATACCTAGGAATGTAAAATGCAATTAATGTAAAAGGGTACAGATGCAAAAATATTTACAAGTACACCTACATTAAGGTAAAAACGAAATACATAACGCCTGTTTTAATGTCTGCACTATTGTATAATATATCATATTCATAATTCATGTATATGTAGTAAGGTGCCTTAGTCTATACTTAGCTTATAGCTATAATAATGCACGCACAATGACGTATCGAGGTCCTCCCAAGCAAAAAAAAAGAAAACGCTTTTTTTTTAAAACGGAGTTTTACAAAAATAAATAAATATCATTAGATGCTGGTTCAGACTTCAGGGTCAAAGTAAATATATGTTGCAATATTTTAAACATTATTCAAACATGATAAACGATTATTGCGTGCATGTATTTTCTGAGCTATTTTCTAGAGATCGATAACGAAAGACCATATCCAGCACACACGATGAAATTCTGCTTCTGCAGACCACGGTAAATTATCTACCACGCTGCAGACACACCACACACGGTACACGAGCGTATGGTACACATTATCTTAAGATAGCTATCTTTCCTCCTAAGCAATCGTATTATAAAGGTTACTGTAAGACGTTCCCATTTCAAAAGTATCAATTAGTCGCAAATCAGTTTATTTTAAATGTTATCTATTTTTTACAATAGTAATGTATACTTAAACAATTTCCATTTTTTGGCATAAATTTAAAATTTTGATTTTTGAGTGGATTATAAATATCAAAAATTACAAAGATCACATTTGATTTATCAATATCGATTGAATAGGTGGATTTTAAATTATGAATGGAACGGAAAATGTATTGATTTAACAATGATGCGTGTTTTTTTCTAAGCATTTACAATTCAAATTTTGACAAAATTAATCAAAATTTTAAAATTGTTCAAATTATTTTGTACTTAGAAATGTATAAAATATTCAATTTTTTATAGCTAAGGATTGAAAATTTAAAACAAGGTTTCTCATAAATAGATCATATTGTAGCCAAAAAATCTAAAAAATAAATAAACTTTGTTTTTTCTTTTTTTATAGACATTTTAAGTTAAAATTTGATATTTAAACGAAGAATAACGGTGTTATAGTTACAATACGAGTATGTTTTTATAATTTAAAAATATATATATTTTTTTATTTTTATTAGAATAAAGGCTTTGACTGCTAAGATCAATAATCTATCATTTTTACAATGGCTTATACTATAATTCAAATTGTTTTACATTTAAAATAAAGAGGTATATACTATATATAATATTTCCACTGAAAGTTTTTTTTTTAAATAACAAAAATATTATTTGTGGGTACTTGCAATTTTTAAGTAGGTATATTATTATACATATTATATACACAATGACATTTTCAAATATATAATATTTTCGGAAATAAATTAATTTAATAGGTAGCAATACTATTATAAAATATATTTAGAAATGGATTGACATATCATTTTTGCTCAGAATCGTTTTTTCGTATACAATGATTTTATATCATTGATTACGAATTCAACACATAATTCATACAGTGACCCCTCTAGACACTTAATGTACAACAGATCAGTATCCACTAGTCCGTCTTTTTTTATTAATCCGTAAAAACTTATTTACCTTTTGACTTTTAATGAAACTTTTAGTGCAATTTATAATGAGTTTATTTTTTACAAATAAATGAACTGGCGATTAAGTGACAAAAACTAAATTATTACTACAAGTACTACTATTACTATACAGTGGTATACCGTGGGCTTAAAATATTAATCATTTACGTAGCATATACATTGAACATTTTTAGTACAGAAACTCGTGTTGGTTGGGGGGCTTCACCCTTACAAGCGCTGTATTTCCAAGAATTATATGATACAGCCAATATTGTGTATACGGCAATAAGCGAAATCATCATACACATTCTATGTCTTTTTATTTACGATTAAGAGATAAGAAACATCTTTAATAAATTGATTAGGTATTAATTTTCCACTCCAAACGTATGCAAAAAAACTGAAGATACTTTTTATAGAAGAAAAAATGCTGCAATTATCAACTTCGAAGAAGGTTTCTGGTAGAAAATTGAATATTGTTTATATTTTTCTATACTTTACAAATTAATCGAGAGAACACAAAAAAAAAAAAAAAAAATACGAAAACAACAGGAATATCTAAACTCAGGTATATGCAAATTTGGTTTTTGACAAAATCGATTTTTATTTAATACTTCACATTTTCACCAAATATTCATAATAGCATTTTCTAATCTTTTTGACATTATACAATTTTAAATTTTTGACTCATTTAAATTACAATTTGAATTGTGGAAGGTCCGTCACATTTATGGAAAGGTGCTGATATGTCGTAACATTAGTATTCCGATTTTCGAGAAAACACAACATTGCCTAAACTGAGGACAGAAACAAAATATTTCTATAGACATTTGATGAAATAATTCTTAGTTTAGAGTCAAAGTTTAGAAGTCGGAGTGCTACGTACCTACCTACTTATGAATGATAACAATTTTTTTGTGAGTAATACATTTTTAAAATTTAATACTAGGTTGATCACAATTTATTCTTAGAGAAATTAAAAAAATAACAAAAATAGTCATAGATTTTATATTTGGTTGAAGCTTAAACATATTTATTTTTTTTCAAAGTGAGAATCGTACCTTTTCGTTTTTAGTGGAAAAGGACTGTAACGGAAATGATCAATATTATTATCTAGATCCAATATGCTATACCAATTACCGGGTGCATATCTATTAGTTTCTTATAATTTTAAGTATGGGCACCGGCTATTGGGGTGCTGCAGTGCTCAAGCACCCCATAACCCATCCCATAGAGTGCAAAAATAAATGAAGCAATACATAATAAAATATGTAAACACCCTATGAAATTTGGAAAACCCGACCTCATAATTAAAGACATGATTTTTAAGACTATATTATATTATATTGTCAGCTGTTTAATAATGACAGTTATGAATTAACAAATTCGAATTAAAGAACAACAATATCAAACAGGTTTTACCAGTGTCATTATATTAATTAAAAAGAAAAAAATATAACAAGAATTTAAATAAAAACTACACTATATACAATATTTTTAATAAATATCATCATGATATATGTCTTCATATCGTATGCATAATATAATAATATAATATAACATCATAAGTCGACATGCGACTACGTTAGATATAATATTATGTATTTAATAATATTGTCTTGTGGCAAGAGAGATTAAATCTTCTGATATGATATCCATATCCTAATGCGCGGGCGCTCTCGCGCGTTATAAATGACGCGTATAATACGTGCACATCCATTGTGTATTTTATTTCTGACACATACGACGCGCTTGTTTTACTCGTATCGTGTGCACACTCTACAGCATAATATATGCCTAATACCTGCAGCTCTCTGGAGCTACGCTTATTGTCAAAATATTATACCTCAGAACCGACGTGCTTACAATAATATATGGTATGGGTACCCATAATATATGTTACATGTGATTATATGCATATATATTATAATGATACCCACGGCGCGCGCGGTACTTATACCTGCACTGCATTCGCGCATGTATATATTATATAATTTTAACAAGAATGTATACAGCGTACCTATATAATATTGGAAATTAGAAAAACGACGGTCTCGCGGCGGCCGTTCGTTAATTATTTAAATCGTATATTATTTTGTGTAATATGGCGGCAACGGCGACGATGACCGCTCTTCACACGCGCGTTCACCTATGACGCTTTGCCTGTATTATACATGATGACTGTGTACGTGCAGTTGTCTTCGGTGGTCGTGCCGCCGCTATACTGCCATTATATTATATATTAAATAAACATACGCAAGTACAATTATATTTGCATAAGCGTAACAATAATCACAATAATAATAGTGAAAATACGCGGTACCTATATGTATTCGTCACCGTCTACGTATAGTACCTATATATATGTATACGCGTCGGAACAAACGAATTTCGTTTGGCGCGCCGGCTGTGTAATGAATGGGATCGCCGCGGTATACATAATACGTGTAATATACGGCTGTATAGGTATTATTATGTATGTGAATATCGTGTTTAATGCGATATATTATTTTACATTTATGTCGTATACCTTTACGCACGCGCTTCGCGGCCGGTGGATGACACGCGGCACAGACGTCGCGTGTCGTGCCGTCGACATTGTGTTCGGGCAAAGGATATTTTCCATACTATTTAATTCATTAATAATTATAACAATAATATACTCGTCTAATAATTCCGGTTTCCTTGTATCTTATTATATTATTATTATTGCTACTATCGTCGGCTTATTTTTTGTTCCGTTTTTTTTTCTTTATCGTTTACATTATTTACGCGTACGTGCGCACCCGTCGATGGTGATTGACGTAGACATAATATTTGATATGCAGTGCACCGGACAGATTTGACAGCGACGTTCGCGTGTGGCGGTTGCGCGATGATCGGATACCGCGGTCGCGGTCTTCGGACGCTGCAGGTCGTAACCGTAATAATGTACACGGCATTTTGCATTCAAACAGTACAACCGTAAGTTCAGCGCCACGTCTCATACACATATAATACAAAGGTTTGACGTTTGAATGACCGTATCATATTTCGCTATAGTGTGTCGGACCTATATCGTTCGACGAACACTTCAGCAGCAACGTCCGTGTCCAACAATGTGCCCCACATTGATTTGACCCGATTATATTAGAGGCCCACAAAACTTCCTGTTTCTGACACGACCAAAAAGTATATTCCCTTTTCCTGATTTTTCGTTCATTCGACTACAGAGTTTTTGCTACCAATTTCGTTTGTTCCAGGGTCAAACACTCAAACGTATAACAATTTATGGCTTCTATTATAATATTATAACGTAAGAATATTATGTAAAAACACTGAAAACACCATTGATTGATTTTTTCTCATGATGTTCCTACCGTAAACGATTTTAAATATTTTGCGTCTCATGTAAGCCGCAAGGTGTATGGTGAACCTATCCAGCGAGTAGGTATATGATATTATAGTAGAATAAAGAATTTGCCTTCTGACAATAAGAATACTTTTTTTAGGAATCACACCGCCGACAATATATTTTTACTAATAGCAATTAGCCATTAATATATAAAATATACATAATCCAAGAAAAATATTAGCTTTAAAAACAATCAATGCGCCAATACAGATCTCATTAAAAAAAACATGTGGACAATTAAAACACATTAATAAACAGTCAACAGAATCGTAAATAATAATTATAATGTAATAATCAATAGTTTATGAGTCATATAATGCACATTTATTATGTTTTTTATTTATTTCATACTACACAAGTGGGTGAAGTACATATATTATGTATGTTGTATGTAGTAAATTATTGTAGGTACCTACTGCATAGTGCCTATATAGTTATGGCCCGTTTAAGTTTTCTTTTAAATGGCTTATTAAGGTTTTCTTTTATATGACAATTTACACACAGCTTTTATTTTTAACGTTAAAACAACTGTTTAAACATTTTTATGTACCTACGTACATAGGCGTAATGTATATTACAGTACTTATATTACGTACATAAAGTATTAGAAATGCAATAACACGAATTTGCAAATATTAGAATTAGTTAAACAAGAAATGATGTCAAATATGTTTTACTAATTCGGCTATTCTATATCAGGCATGTCAAACTTGAAGTATTAACTGGACCAAAAATATTGAATAGAATACAATATGTGAGCTAAAAATCCTTATAAAAAATAAAATATCTCACACAAATTCTTTATAATTTTATTCATTAAGACCAAATTAGGTATATATTTAAATTGTTTGTAAGTATTTTCATTATTAATTAGAAATAATAATTATTTAAATAACAAAAAAAAAAAAAAAAATCAAATTAATTATTTATTTTTATTTGAACCTGATGGCTATGGCCAAAAAAAAAAAAGTTGAAAGCCGATTGTTTGGTGTGCATGTTCTTTATTATAAATAATCAATAAATGATAAATGTATTTACTATTCATCTATGCACGGTGTCAATTCTAATAGAAACTAAAAAAAAGCTACCTACCAAAATAGTTTACACTTAAAGTGTAACATTAAGAAATATAAAATATTTATCATAAATCTAACATCATATTTTTTAATAGTGCGTGCAGTGATGACAATACTGCAGACGGCGGTAATCATGTAGAGATGCTCATGTGGTTAACAGACCCATGTCGATACGACCGTTGGACAAGACCAATATCACCAGACAGTAACAGTAAGACCGGGGCACCTACGCAAGTATCAGCTCGAGTATATGTATACTTTTTAGGATCAGTAGAGGCCCAACAGCTGGTTAGTATAATTAAGAGTTTTAAAGTCCACCATGATGTATGAAAGTTATAATTAATATTATTAAGTCTCATTTCCAATGTGTTTGGTGTGGACTCAATAATTTTAGACGTTCCGTTTAAAATGGGGTAACTTTGACAATTCGCATTTTTTTATCTTTATATTGATATTAACATTAGTATAAAATATGTAATAATTGTCGTTTTTAATTTTGGTACAACACGGTTTACTAACAATAATGGGTTATTAATAAATCGTTTTCATCATTAGTTGTGTGTATCTATTGTTATTTACATGCTTACAAAAAAGGATTTTTCTATTTCAAAAATTTATATTTGCGCAAAGTGAGAACATTTTTAAGAACTATTAATAGATATATTTTTGGTAATATTATGAACATTGAAATTATCGGTGACTGGCAATTGTCCGAAAAATGATAAGGACCCGAAAATCAAAAATCGAAAAAGTACTACCAACAATTGTAATTGAAATGTTGTAATATAAATTATTATTATTATATTCCTATTGATAAAAGTTATATAATTCCCGCGTATTTTGTAGTTTACTATTTCAGTATTTCGATCTATTAATCAATATACTATTAAGTTTTTAACTATAAAAGTTTGTCATACATATTGTTGTCATATATAACAAAAATGGATTTTAATAATTAATTACCTTTTTTATGATAGTAGAAGAAATACTCAGTGATAGATTTAAAAAAATATAATAAGTATCAATTATATATAATATAATAATAATTATTTAATTGACAGTGTCACTATACAAATAAAAAAATTATTTTATAGTATAATTTTTGAAAATTTAATGTTGGCAACAAATTGAATGCCGCCGTCTTTCGGCCCGGATCCTTATCATTTTTCGGACAACTGCCCCCGACCCTGAAATTATTTGTTAAAAAATAAGTTTTATTTCTAATAAATCATGTGTGATAAAACTGCGATTTAACTCACAAATCGTAAAATAAATGTTAATAATAAATAGTTATTTTGAATGATCTTTTATTCTTATTTTCTATGTTCTAGTCCGCTAGATTTTAAAGTTCTAAAAATTGGCCCTTTAGTAACTTTGAGTTAGCCATCCCTGGTCTATAGTAATAAAAACTTATAACAGTCGTATATTTAAAATTCAGCATTTCACGGCCCATTTATTAATACGGTATCGGTGGCGGGATGTTCGGCTCGTACATTCTTCTTCCAAGTCGTCTATACAGGGTGAGAACAAACTTAAGGAACGGGTATGGACACCGCATGTTTACATCGTCAATGAACACGATTCAAACATAATGGGATCTGGTCGTCAAGACATACTAGTCACGGTTCAACCGGATGGAACAGTTTTGTATTCAGCTAGGTCATAAAACACAATAATTGTACTTAAATTTTAAATGCACAATACTTTATGATAGTAATCGAATTGAAGTAAATATTTGTTTGTAGGTTAAAAGTGTCATTATTATGCATGATGAATTTACAAAAGTTTCCATTTGATCAACAAACATGTCCTTTGATACTGGAAAGCTGTTTGTAGACTATTTGATTTTGTTTTTATATTTTATGTACACTAACAATGTTGTATGCATATCAACATTTAGAGTTTATTATATTTTCAGGGACTTATAACAATACTCATTTGGAATTGGTGTGGGAACACGATTCTCCTGCCGTACTGAATAGCAATTTGCGAATGACTGAATATAATTTAGTGTCAATTTGGACAAACGCAACGGTTAGTGAATACGCATTATTACCGTCCGAAGATAAACACGATAAAAAAAAGGAATATTCAACTTTATCCGTTGAACATGTACACTACTATGGAAAATTTGGTAAATTAATTTCATTTTTTTATAATTCATACTTTGATAGTATAGGTAATTAATAATTATAGCCTATATAGAACATTGTGTTCATGTAAATGTTGGTATATTACCAACAAGAATAACAACAGCAACAACTTTAAGTGTGAAATAAACATAGGTACGTTCTATCCCCTCTCTCCCCAAAAAAAGCTTTGACCATTAAAATTTAATGTGTATAGAAGTATTTAAATATTACTTAAATTTTTGATATATAGGTACTACATCATTACATTATAATATACATTGGATGTTTCAACAATCCATCAATAATAGGTCGCATGGGCTAATGAATTTTACTATTAATAGTTTTATAAAACATACTTTAACTATATATGTATGCGCAGGTATGGCTTATTTGGCTATATAGTCCCACCTGAATCTTTTTTTACGTGGGTGAGAACTGGGTAGTAGCGTATCCGGAGGGTCTAAAGGGATTCAGCCCACTCGAAATTTCTGGAAATCTTAAACCATTATTTAAAGTTATAACTAAAATGACTAAATTTAGTATTGTTAAAATCAAACTTCAGTCTACGATGATCCGTGAAAGATTCGATGCCCTTTTTTGATGAAATGTCTATAATTTCTTTGTGGTGTGACCAGTGCGGGAGGGTGGGTGGTCACTGGACGTCAAATACAATTTAGCCATATGTCCATACCTGAATCAAAAGTCTGTACTCCTATGTCTTATATTATATTGATTTGATAGTATTATACTATTTATACTGTTTATGTTAAAAATGTAATACCCATATTATAAAACATACCTAATTGTTTTTGTTTTATTTAAATACAAGTTAATAGTACATTAATTTCTTGTTTGTCAAAAGCTGGTAACTATAGTCAGTTAATAGTTAACTTTGAATTAGAACGCGAAGTTGGTCATTACATAATGGATTATTACGTACCGAGTATTATGCTTGTAGTTGTATCATGGGTATCGTTTTGGTTAGATCCAAATGCAGTACCTGGTCGCACAACATTAGGTAAATATATACTAAACATCCATCATTTAAGATTGTTTTTACTAACCCAATTATTTTTACTACATGCTTTCTTTTAACAATGCCCCCGCTATACCTATATCTACAGGACATACGTAATGTGGCTAATACTTATGATTCAATCCATTTTTCTTAATAAATAATTATAATACCTAATAAATTAAAACTAAAAATAATTGTATTACATATATTCTGTTCAGTAAGAGAACACACCCTCGGACCGACGAAAATTAGTTATTCTGCGCATTCTACCGCGACACCTTATCATAGAGGAACCTGTTTTTATGGTAGGGTTGTGCGAGGGATGCGTAGAATCAACGTGTTTTATTGCTGATCAGAGTGTAGGTACATAAATAAAATTGCGTGTTTGTGTATTTATTAGTATACTTTATTTATTAAATTTTATTAAATTTATTGATTTTAAAATTTATGTTTATATCATGTGACACGTGTGTATATAATTCAGGTACCAGTACAATGTTAACATTTATTACACTGTCCAGAAACATTGGTAGCTCGTTACCAAAAGTTTCTTACATTAAAGCTACTGAGATATGGTTTATTGTGTGTACGGCATTCATATTCGGTTCATTGGTGGAGTTTGCATTTGTCAACACCATATGGAGACGGAAGTAAAGTATACGTTATTATATACCAAATATATAAATATTATATATTTCTTATATAAAGAACAAATAAAGTGTATTCATGTTAACGGTGTAAATGGCATTGCAATAGAACAAACGTGGAACTTAAAAAAGTCAATAGTAAACATATTTTTAAGTCGACATTAACGCCTCAGATGCAACGAAAGTCAATATCTGTGGACAGTGGTATTGACAGGGGTGCTACTGGTGCTAGTCCAACAACAATGACTAGCGGAAAATTAAATAGGAGAGATAATGTAAGTATAATACATGGGTATAATATATCCTTAGACATTATTAGTTTAAGAAAATAGAAACTATACAACTCATAGGCGTGCGCAGGATTTTGTGTCGGGTGCAGCATACATTTTTAACCGGCTCTAATGAACAATAAGCAGTCCACTTATTTCCTTAATATAGCCCCCCCCCCCCGAATTCTGTTTAGCCCCATAGTGTAAAAATGTGTTAGCGTGGTATATTTTATCTGTGATTATAAGTGCATAAAGATACAGCTTTATAAAATTACTTACTGCCATAATGCTAATAATAATCACTTACCTGCTATTAATTTTATTATTTCTGACTTTTTGATTTGAAAAAAAATTATTTATCTTGTAGCACTTTTCACTAGTCTTCAACAGTAAAAGTCTTTTTTTTGCACGAACTTTTTCCTGACCACCGAGTCGTTTACTCGACATTGTATGAAAAATGAAAATGATAAACAAGTAACAGAACACTGGACGATGTCCGATTTGAAATAAAATAAGACAGTAGACTGCAATAACACCGAAATATCGTTAATAAATTACAAATTTAATAGTATAATAGTCGATTAGGTTATGTGAATATCTGATTACTGATTGCTGATTATAAGTTAATAACTAATTATGAACGAGAACGATATTCCATTTTTGTATCGCTGCACTGGTTCGATGGTTAATACGCTATTGTCATTGTTGTCATGTCTGTGTCTGTAATCTAGTGTGTACGTCAAATTTCTCAAATATTACCCATCTACTTTTAGACTTGTCGTATTGATAAAATAATATTATTATTTTTCATTTGAATAACACTGATTACTGAACATATTTTATAATTATAAACTCAATATGTTTAAAATTATTCATTTTATGTATAATGTATACCTTTCAAATAAATATATACCAGCCCACTAAATCCAAAATAAATTTTGTCAGGTGCAGCGAAAGCAGCAATCGCTGCACTCGTGCACACGCCTAGATACAACTAAATACAATAGAACATTTACCACTCACTCGTCCATATACCAATTACTTTACCATGCTATCAATTTAGAAACAAATAATACCTAAATGAATTACCAAACTATCCAATAAATTTTCTATAATCTACATAAAAATCCAGCTACCCCTCCCGGCATTGCACACGCAAAGATTTGTTTTATTTTTTAGTGAGCTACCTTTTAATTACCTATAGGGGTTGGGGAAAAAAGCTATAAATATCCTCTAAGTCTCAAAGAATCTGTTGATATAATTTTTATTGAAAATGGTGGAGTAGTTTTTAAGTATATTAACTTTGGATAAACCAACATCGATTTTTATATTTAAATTTATTAATTGTGAGCAATGGCAACCCGACTTCATCCGTGAAAAAATGAACAAATATAAAATATATTCGGCGTCGGTGTACCTATCGTTTTGTGAATTAATTCTACTGAGGTGAATAATTTGTCTGTGGCGAATTGGATAAAGCACTTGGTATATTTTCAAACTTTGTTCAAACTACTCTATAAAAATATAAACTGTACTGTTATCTTTAAAAACAATTTAAAATTTTCATCAAAAATGGTCGAGTTATTTTTGAGTATATAAGCATAAACATACATTCAAATCTCATATTTGTTTTAAGATATAATAACTTTAATCGATGTCGTAAACGAAACGATTTGATACATGCTTTTACATTATCCGTCAGGGTACCAATGGCTACTATTTATAGACAAAAAAATTTTATTTTCATCGTGAATTTCAAAATCCTCACGTGAGCACCTCTCTAAATGTAAATTTTAAAAAATCTTTTTTTTAGTGCACCCCTACATGGTAGTACAAAACCACGAAAGTACAATAAAAATTTCAAGTCTACAATTATCATAACTTAGGCTCTACGTTGATCAGTCAGTCAGGATACGTTAGATTATATATAATATATAGATGTTATCTACTGCAGACGAGAAACTTCTGCCCTTTCCCACACATAATATATGGCTAGTCACTATTCTCAATTTTAAACATTCAAAATTTGGAACTAATTAATAATATAAGTATATCAGTTGTCTTATTATTTACTTTTTTACTATATTAATACATATTTAGCCAAACACCAGTCGGGGTAGCAAAAGTACCCCGATACCCCTTAGTGATGCCTGTGTTTTACAGTGACCCACACGATATACAATGTACAGCAAAGTGGTACCCACTTACCCATCTTTTTTTAATTTATAATCACTATCCAAGTATTTACACATGTACCTGTAGATAATTATCTATAAATTCTCATAATTTTTAATATATCGTTTAATTTAATATAATTTTTTTTAAAGAGATCGAGGAGTTTGCTGACTATTGGTGACTTGGAACCTGCTGTATGCACCAATCCAGAGCCTCTTGAAAATTTTAGTATTCGGGTACCAACGTTGAACGATAGTAAGACTGCTAGTGGTGGAGGTCTGTTTACATTAACTCCACAAGAGATTGCTCAATGGATTGATCAACGCAGTCGTATTGCATTTCCCGCAGCGTTTCTCGTGTTTAACTGCTTCTATTGGCTCTATGTATATGTTTGAACAATATGATACCTACCTATATTTTATATAAAAATAGATGTTTTGTTAAGTTTTGTCTTTTAATTATTTTTATAATTTATGTTAATCAATTATTTTTTATTCTATATAAATGTATGATTGGGAATTAAATTTTGTAAGTAAAAGTTGCATTTTTAATGTAAGCTTGATATTCAAAGATCGGAAATATACCATAGATGTTAGTTTATTTTATTTTTATTAAGTAGGTATTTATCATATATCTAATTTTCCCCTATTAAATCAAAAATGTTGTCTTTATATCAGTTATAGTACCTGTACATTATGTATATAATATATAGACTTGTAGATTATTTTAGACAAATAGATACCAGCAATATGTAGTTACCTCGCCACTCATACTCATATACCTATTATACCTACCGAATTACTTACAAGATAATTATTATTTGTTACTTACATACTTGTTATATACTAGATATACTAGATAGGTAATTTATATCCAAAATACATATTACTACTAACTGTATAATCTGACTTTTTTCGGGAAAAAATTAATAAATATAAAATACAGTAATATATATGTAGGTAATAGCTGTGTATCTCAGTTTTAGAGTAGGTACATTCAATTCACAAACTACTTTCTGAACGTTACTGATATATCTAAGAACAATCTCTGAGATTATTATCAAAATCATTCAAATAGTTTTTGAGTATATAAGCTGCAAACATACATTTTGTTTTAGATATAGTTTCTTTAATCAAAGCCCCGTGCAACGGTGATGATTTAATGTATGCTTTTACCTCATTTACCCGAGTAACCAATAGCAACCAGTTATAAACAAAAAAAGGTCAGAAAGTGGGTATTGTGTAAGTCACTTTGTGGATGTGTTAAATTTGTATTCAATGATATAAATAATTGCATGCGAAAAACGATTCTGAATGAAAACAGAGTCTTTACAGTCTGTCAGTCTACATAACTAAGTGTATTTTATGATATTATCGCTATTAAAATAGTTTGTTTGTTTTAACATTAATAACACAGTAGGTTGAATTAATTTTTGAAGAAAAAATTGCATTTGAAAAATTAATTAAGTGTATAAAATATAATAATAATACTTTAAAAGTTTCAAGAACCCTCAAAAAATATTTTTAAATTACAACGAAATAAATAACATTATTATTCTTTATTTAAATATCTAATTTCGTCCAAATTTGAACTTAAAATGTCTATAAAAAATAATTTTTTTAATATATTTTTTTGATTTTTTGGTTACACTATAAACTACTATGAAAAACATTGTATTACATTTTCAATCCTTAGCTATAAAAACTGAACATTTTATAATTTTTTAACTCTAAAACAATTTGCAAATATTCGATGATGAATTTCGGCCAAAATTTAAAATTCAAATGTTTATAAAAAAAATTGTGTCTATGTATTTTTATTATTTTTGATCAATATTTTAACAACTTATGAAGAATCTTGTATACATTTTCAAGAAATTTGATCCAACGAAATTTTTTTTATTAATAATTAAAGAAAAAAAAATTTAAAAAAACAAAAAATTTCGTAACCTTACAATAGTTCAAAAAATGTCAAAACATTTTTAAATTTTTTTAGTGTATAAAAAATGGTAATTTGAACATTTAGTGAAATTTTCAAATGTCTACGGTTATTTTGAATTGCATCAAAATAAGAAAATCGTTCTCGGAAAAAACGGGTGAATATCCAATGTCTAATTTCAAACGCTCATAAAAAATTAGTTTGACATTACAATAAACTTTTTATTTTTTAGAAAGATAAAAAAAACTTATAGAAAATTTTGAGTTGAAATTTTAAATCTTAGACATAAATAGAAAATTTTTTATGAATAGTAGTAATCAAAACGTTACACTGTTATGGATTCCCAGCCACATTAGAATCCTTGGTAACGAGACAGCAGACAGCTACACCAAAAGAGCCATAAACTCTCTTGAAGCCACTTCAATCCAAATTTGTTCTTTGAGCAACATCAAGGGAGTCATACTATCCCTGATATTCAAACAGTGGCAATATCGTTGAGTGTCGTCATAAACAAAACTTAACGAAATTAAACTTTCTATTAACCCTTGGCCAACACTCCTTACCAAAAGACGCCATGAAGTCGTAATTAACAGGCTCAGGATTGGACATACTTGGGTCACTCATTGTTTCCTTATGAGACGCGAAGAATCTGACTAATGTAGAACCTGCGGAGAAGTACCAACTGTTAAACATGTCGTTCTTTACTATTGTCAATTATGCAGATACCAAAACAGCTTTGAATATAGTAATATACAGGATTACTTATATGAAGCACATGAACCTGTTCATGAAAACGTCAACAAAATCGTAACCTTTTTAAAAATAACCAACTATATAATTTTATCTAATTATATTCCTATTTGTTTTTTTTCTTTCTTCTTATGTTGCTGTACTCTCTTGTTTCTACCCTTTTTACACACATTAGCTAATTATATTGTAATATATTTAAATTCTGTATAATGTACGTAATATAAAATGTTATATTAATATTATAAATAATGTAAGTCAATAACAGTTGTTGAGGCTTTAATCAATAAAAAAAAAATAGTCTTGTATCAGTACAAGTAATTGTATAACAATATATCAGTGGTTGTAATAATGTATCTATAAATGTTGTTTCGAATATTTTATGAACAAGATTAGATAAAATAAGTACAATCACGTCTCCACTATAAAACTCGTACAATTAATCTATGAAAGTTTAGTAACCTATTTTTAGCGTCCGAATATTTTTTGAGACTTAAAATATTTGATATTATATAAATGTTCCTATAATCTGATATTTTTTTGCTTAACACCTTTTTGGACCATTAGGTGCATATTTATACGGTTTTTTGTTAAAATATGCAAAAATATGCAGAACATGCACTAACGTCAGAATATGTAAAAATATGCAGTATAAAAAATGTTGTTATTTAATCAATCAAGTAATGATTTATGGGCACTCATTGACTGCACGTATGATGTTGAAAATAGCAACATGAATTTTATGCAAAATCCGTTTTTTACTCATTAGGCACCACTATTTATGCTCGCAAAATAATCTAAAACCCGATTGTGTTTGTGTTACCTACCTACAAGCTTAAGCCGGGTACACACTTGCAATATTCGTGTATAACCGTAACGCCGTTCTATGAGTGTTGGTAAATGTTGAGCGCATCAAAAATATGTCATGTTACGGCGTTGTATTACGCACGAATGTTGTGTGTACTCGGCTTTACCTGTTAGTTGCATACCTATGATGTTGTTTCAAACCCTGAACCTAAAAATAAATATTTTAAAAACAAGCAATTAAAATATAATAACCTTGCCGTAACATTCAAATTTCATCAACAAATTGCTGTTGTCAAAACCAAAATCAAGATAGAGATATTTACAAAATGAGTATATTAAATTATATTATGTAGATATAGTTATTTAGATTATTGTAATGTGTGTATAGTAGATATAATCGTAGTTTCGACATACTAATATCTATACTAATCATATTAGCTAATAGAATATAAATAATGTTTTAAATTTTTCATCTTGTGTTATAAACAAGTATTTGCCATTTGATATTTTTTTTTCGTCACTGTGATACATTTTTTGTTTTTATGATGCTTTGGGTTATTGTTCAACCAATGTCAAATGCTAACTTTTTATTCAAATCTAAAATTATGCCATTTACTGAATTTTATGAATCAATAAACTAGTACCTATTTTGTTTACATAAGTTTAAATTAACTTATTAATTTAAGTTATTATTTGTTGATCTTCATAATTAAATAATATGACAACTAAATACAAAAGATATAAAATATTTCAATCTTCATAACTCAACGGTTGGGTTTTTTGGGACAAAATATCAAATATTATTTTTTTATTTAAATATCAAAGATATTTCTTATAAAATTAATATTGGACAAAAATATTTACTTTCTATAGTTCAATTACCTTAAGGGCTACCACCTTTGAGTGATGTCAGACCTGGAGGTCTGATTGTCTGAAGGCTTATTCTAAATAACTTACTTATGAGTTATGACTCTACGAGATAAAATAGTAGCCAATAGGTAATGAATTGTAAAAAATATTAAAATCAAACTTGACGACATATTTTTATACATTTTCTTGTTCTAGTTCTGATTTCACTATTTGCATCGATAGGTTATTTCTTTCATCAGTGACATGTTCAAATTTCTTATTAATGAAAAGTTACATTCAACAAAAGCATTGCTTATAGGAATTTAAATTATTTACCTTATCATATTTGCAAGTTTGATGATATTTGTTTTTTTGAGCAACTCTACATATTTAAAATATATGTATATATCAATAAAAAATGTAACTATGCTACTAGTTTTTTTTTTAATTTTTTATTTTTTTATGTTTTTATGTTTCTTAAATCATAAGTAATTTAATTTTAATTTTTTTGTTAAAAAAATCTTTAAATAATTTTGAGTTTGAAGAGTAGGCCTTCATGCCATACTCTATAAAAAACCTGTAATACGTCAAGGAAGGCCGCTGTGCAGATAAGCTTTTTTTCAAGAGTGTAAGATATTTTATCCACTAGACGATGGGCTTGATGTATTGTAGAGTGGTTATGACGAAATCCAAATTGGGTATTAGGTATGCTGGCTTCGATGATAGGAAGGATGCGTTTAAGGATAATTCGCTCAAAATTTTTGAAAATAGTGGGAGAAGACTAATGGACCTGTATGATTCAGGCCTATAAATCTATTCTTCCGCCATACTATTTTTTATTATTCAAATCATACTTAGAAAATAGATATTTCGCCGTTCGATCTGGCTTCTCCCTATCTGAAGTATCACCAATTCAAGCAGGGGTACCTCAAGGATCTGTAACAGTATCCCTACTCTTCAATTTATTCACCTCAGACCAACCTACCACCCCCGACACTACAACTGGTGACTTAGCCGATGACAAGGTGCTTCTAGTGACCCATTCTGACACCGAAATAGCCTCAAATCTTGTACAAAATCATCTCAATCTGTTATCAACCTGGTATAGTCTGGGGGATAAAAATCAATGAAACAAAATAAACACATTGCACGTTCACATTAAGGTAAATTGTCTGCCCTCCCATCTACCTCAACAATGTACCTCTACCAAGCACCCAAAATGTCTGATACCTAGGTCTACATTTAGACCGCAGTCTAACTTGGGCAACTCACACCCGCAACATAAGACTTTCCTTAAACAATCGTTCTCGCCAATTACGTTACCTCCTCACTTCACAACACATCAACTTAAAAAACAAGCTACTATTATACAAACTCCTACTCAAGCCGGTCTGGACATACGGTATCCAACTATGGGGTGCAGCCAAAAAGTCTAACTTAAACAAAATCTAGATCTTCCAATTAAAATGCCTCCGCTAAATAACCAAAGCACCCTACTATGTATCAAACGACACTCTACATAGAAATCTAGCCATTCCAACAGTCCAAAACATCGCAAAAACTTTCTACAAACGCACACACTCTAAGTTCCTCAGCTATCGTAATCCTCTGATCTCCGAGCTGTCCACCAACACTATTCCTGGTGACCCCATAAGGAGTTTTAAACGTACCTGGTGTCATGACCTACTTATCTAAAATTGTTTACATATACCTCTACCCCTAATTTTGTAATCCCACTCTCTCTTGCTAACACATAACATCCTAGTCCAATAGCCTAACATCCAAACCTTAAGTGCCTCCAATGGACAGCTTCTTATCTCCTGCCATTCAAGCCTTGTCACCCACCTCCATCACATATACTTATTGCAAAACAAAAATTTACAGATTGTGTATATTTAAATAATAAAACAAAAAAAAAAAATTTTAAAACTATAGATTTGTTTAAACTTTATTAGGTATTGTCAGTGATAAACTGATAACTAATATATTATGATATTAATAAATTACAAATACTTAAATGCTTAAGTATAAATAAATATTTTTAATACATTTATTTTAAACATATATGATTTAACAATAATAATCTATAAAAAAATAATATAAGTTAACAAAAAATTATTTTTTAACAATATGACTATATTCTTTTGCAATATTTTGTTTAAACATTTTTACAAGTTCATCATTGGTTTTATCAATTTTCATTAATTTTTGTTCTTCTAAAAAGGCCAAATGTTTATCAGATTCATCCATTAATAAACTTCGTATTGAAGTAGATTTTCTAAAAATAAAATATATATATTTTTTATAGTATACAACATCAATAACTACTAAATTAAATTAATTTTTAAGATTTAATAGGTACTAAAATATGGTTTGATAGGATACAATAATATTGTCAGATTATATTTTGTGTTACTTAAACTAATATATCTACCTATCTAATTAATAACATAATAGTACAAATTTGATTACTAATTACTAAAATATAACAATGTTATGTACTTACTGCATACCCTTATATCGTATTATGGATCCAATAAGTAGTATTGAAAGACAGATACCGGCAATAGCAATATTTGATGCTAGCCAATGGTTTTTTGGGCTATTGTACACATCTTTCCAATTTTCACTAAAAACAATAAGCAAACATACATTTGTAATAAAAATTGAATTAAATGTTTTAAATTTCAAAACAAAATTAGTTGTAAGGGATATTCTGTTTTGATTTTCTAGACTTAAGTAGATAAATTTTAAAATAGGTGATTCAAATTCAATTTATTTTACAATAACATTTCAAATTAGTACATTTTGATGGGATATCTACTATGGCTATAACCTATTAGGTATCATTAATTTACCGCAGTGTTAAAATTGTTCAACTTTACCCATTTCTTACCTATTTTGATGTTCATGGTAATGATAATAAATTGGATTACTATTTTTAGTGTATATCAATGTTTCATCATATAACTTTTTCTTGTTTTCATCTATTAGTACATTATATGCTTCATTGATACGTACAAATCTATCATTAGAAGATGGACCACAGACATCTGGATGGTTCTAGAAGACAAAAAAAACTTTATTTCTAATAAGAGTAACTTGTGTTATAATTTTAAAATAAAAATAAGTAAGTACTTACTAACTTAGATAGTTTAATAAATGAGTTACGTATTTCTTTTCTTGTACATTCTGGTTTCAGGTTTAATATGTCATAGTATGTAGACAAATTTTGTTTTGTTGATCTAATAGACAATAAAAACATATTCAAATGTTTTAAACATATAAAATTAGTTTTTACAATATGTACCTATTGAGTATATTGTTGAGAATTATAGATATATAATTTATGTTATAATTTAACTAATACAAAACAGAACCTATGAAAATACTTTTAAAGGGTAAGAAATAAATCACAGTTTCATCAGAATAACTTTGGAAGATTTATAAACAAAAAGAAATGACACAAAGATACTAATATCATGAGGCAATACCATCACTTAATGATGTTTCCATTTGTCAAAAAGGACAGGCAATAACAATAAAGATACAAGTATTTACATTTAAAAAGAGGTATTACAACGAAAAACCTACAAAAGGCAGAATTATTAAAATTAATAAGTAAAAAGAGTTTGTTGGTAGACAATTGTAATTTTTGATTAAAACCAATAAACAAATATGTACTTAGATAATAGTATGAAAAACTGAAAGAGTAAAAAGATAGGTTAAGTAACCCAATAAAATTCTAGAATCTAATAGGTATTGTTAAAAAAAATTAGGATAACCTACATCATAGTACTTAGTTCCCAAAAAAAAAAAAATTTAAAAATATACCTAATACATTTAAAAGAATCAAACAATTATGTGTGTAAGTAATAACTGTATATTTCTATATAGTTTTTCCAACAAAATATATATTATTAATAATTTATCAAATAATAGAATGAAGGCGCTAAGATCATACAAGTGTAAGGAATAAAATATAAATACCAATCACCAAATTTTGATGTTACTTGACATTCAGAATTTATTCAGTGTTATTTATAATTAGAATAATTATTAATTAATATTTACAATTAATGTCTCAAAAATATCAAAAAACAATTGCGTCGTGACTTACTGGCAACGTATTGACATATCCTTGAAACTAAGTCGAACTATTTTAAGAGCGATAGGCACATTAAAAACATTGCTCATAATTTATTGTTTTAAATAGACATAAAAGGTACCAAATTAATAGTAATAATAACTTAACCAAACGAAAACTGCAAAGATGCGTTGAGACAAATAAAAAAATCTTAATATAGTTATGGGTATCTAAAATTAAGCTTTTATCGTCAATAACATACTTTTTGAGATTATCTTATTTGAATGTTATCAAATTTTTAAATGAAAAAAATGTTGTTGATAATAAGAACCACTAACATAGTAATACATCAGGGAATATGAGTATATCTTGGTCCGTGATCACGCATATACGTCCGTGATAATAACACATGTTATACAGCATAGTTATGACGTCATAATAGGTGGCGGGAAAATAAATTCTGGTTCAAATAAAATAATATATTTTAAAAACATTTTTCCAAAAGACATTGACGAAATGCCAATATCGAAAATATTTCGCTCCACCAATAATCTGAATCGGTCAAAAACTGCACATTTACATAATGTGCATCGTTTATACATAACTCGAGTACCCGACTATAATAATATTTGTATTAGCTGACTATCTATAATACCTGTTATAATCTAGCTATATCAGCTAGATGATAGATGCTACTCATTTTTACATTTATTAATCCTTATATATATATATATATATATATATATATATATATATCTAATATATATAAATCTCGTATATATATATAAATTTCGCGTCAAGATGTTTGTCCGCGATGAACTCCGAAACTACTTAACCGATCTTGATAACATTTTGCTCATCGTGTATAATTTGGCCTAACTTGAGAGATACGATAGTTTTTATCTCCATTAATGATCACAATAATTTTTTATTATAAATTAAATATTTATTATAGGACAGCGGATTGTAATTATTTGTAAGTTCCATAATAGTTTCTAACAGATGACGGTGTAAATTAGTTAAATTGTTGGTATTCGTTTAGTATGTGACTTATCGGTTGAAAATCGAATTTAGTATGTGACCTACCTGTATTACTGGGTTTAGTGTGTGACCTACCAAGACGATTATCTATATTATAGGTATAGACAATCTATGCTTGCTTATCTTTATAGTTATTTTATATTATATATATTACTGGTTTTTACCAATAGATATTTTGTCATTCTAATATTATTGACAATATTGTCAGTACGTGTTCTGTCGTCAATCCGATATCGCGTATTTAAAATTTTAAAATGTTGACAGTCGAATTGTATGCGATTATTTCTTCTGAAAAAACAGCATTAGAATTTTTACAAAAGAATAAACTACTACCACAAAATACGAAACTAATTTATGCCATAAATGTCATGGTGAAACAAAGATGTACATGAGGAAAAAAAGATTGGCTACGGGTGAAATTAGAGAAATCAGCACTATACGATATATCACAAAAGGATGTCAGACATATAAATCAATTCGATTAACAAATGGATTTTTTACATATACTGATCTTAATGCACGATGCAATTCTAATCTCAGTTTGGGCCAAATACTAGAACTTATTTATTATTGGTCACAAGATTTACCCATAAAAACTGTTTCTGATTTGACGGGTCGTTCAAATGCAACCATTGTTGATTGGTTTAATTTGTATAGAGACGTGTGTTGTTCATTATTTGAAAAACGTGAAAAGATAGGAGAATAAAATATAGTAGTACAAATTGATGAATCGTTATTGAGAGGGAGAAGAAAGTATAACCGAGGAAGACTGCTGCTAGGTGATTTGCGTCATGATAACTCGGCAGACTTCAATTCTGACAGTGATCAAAAAAATTAAATAAACCTAGCTAATTCACCTACATCAAACAGAAATTATGGTCGTAGACTAGAAGGACCCTGGATATTCGGATTATGTAGCAAAATCGGAGATAATTTGGAACGAAGATTTTTTGTTGTAGAAAAACGTGATAGAGAAACTTTAATTTCCATTATCGAAAAAGAAATATTACCTGGTTCTATTATAATGTCAGATGAATGGAGAGCATATTCTTGTTTCAAAAATATAGGCTATGATCATAGAACAGTAAACCATTCAAAAAATTTTGTTGATCCAACTACTGGAGCTCACGCACAAGCAATTGAATGTTCATGGGAAGTATTAAAAACTAAAATCCTACGAAAAATGCATGGAACATCAGCTGAGATGTTGCCACGTCATTTAATTGAGGTATGGTATCAATCTATCAACAGGCAAGATACAATTTTTTTAAAATTTTTAAGCGATGTACAAAAAGTGTAATTTAATTTTATGCATTTTATACTGATATTCTGTAATAATAAAATAACCCAATTATATAATTTTTAATAATAACTGTTTTTAAATTAATTTTGACTGATATTGAATATAATTCGTAATCTGTAATAATAAAATAATGCCTAATTATATAATTTTTAATTTAAATATTTTTAAATTAATTATCGGACCGGTAGGTCACGCATACAAAACGATCACCCTATACGGTAGGTCACATACTAAACGAATACCATATTGTTTTTTTCATTTCATTCCATTTGTGCTGTGTATCTTTTTGTATGTTATTGCTCTTAATTACTGTTAGAGGCGGTTCTAAAGTAATCGAGAACAGTCTCGATCGTTCCATAATACGCCGGGTAGCCATTGATTACGCAGATAATATTTATCATTATAGGTTTTTGTCATTTACTTATATAATTTTTAAATGTCACACATAACTAAACTATCTTAGGGCGTCTCATCTGTTAACAAACATTAAGCACCTTCTGACAATTATTTGAAATGCTACTCAAAAAATTGAATAAAAATTAAAAATGGATGTTGGTTTATCCGAAGTTAATACACTCAAAAACTATTGAACCGTTTTCAATTAAAGTTATATCAATAGATTCTATAAGACTTGAAGGGTGTTATAGTTTATTTTTTCAATCCTTATAGGTACCTATATAAAGAGAATTTAGTACTGGATACATGTATTTTTTCAGCTTACGAAAAACGAATTTTTTTTTTTGTTTATTTATACGGTTACCATTGGTTACATATAATATTATTATCATATAATTGGAAGTAATATGTCATATATATTTTTTACAAATATATTAATAAAAAAAAAACAAATGTTTGGCATGAGCAACGCAGGGTGGGACAACTAGTAAATATATATTAAGTGGACTTTTCAACGCACATCTATAAACCAAGAGAACGTTGACAACATTTTGAGAATTTCAGTTTCTTCTCAACCTGCCAATATAGATGCCATATTAGAGAGTTGTGAAAGATTTCCCCATTCGACTTCAACGAATTAATAAATTCAAGTAGGCCAAGTCATGAAATTAAATAAAAGACATTTCCCTACATTTTTATATACAAAATGTTTATTTTTTTGATGTAATAAACTTATGTAATAAACTTATGTTATAATCATATTGTTTGTAAGTTATTTAACGCCACTTCATAGTGTATTATAACAATAAGAAAAATATATTTTGTAATTAACCTATACCGTTTAGGTTTAGACCCTGACTAAACTGTACAATTTGTACTTGCGGCCCTAAGGAAAATTTGATATGAACTATTTGGCTCTCTCAGAAATCCTAGTCTCAGAAACCCCTGGATTACACAATGGTTTTTATATTCCACTTACATTTTTTTTTATTAAAAGATAAGTAAACACTGAGTTATTTTGAAGCATTTAAATCAATTAATCATGAAATAACCAAAATAAATTCCACATTTTTTCCAAAAATTATTTGCGTGGATTTTGAAAAGGCAATATAGAATGTCATTAATAGAATATGGCCAAACACCTTAATAAGAGGTTGTCAATTTTATCTGAGTCAGTCTTAGTGGAGAAAAATACAAGAACTAGGCTTGGCTTCAGACTATGTCCAAAATAATAAAATAAACTAGTACTTAGCATTGACGTTTGGATTATCTTTCCTAGAACCACATGAAGTTGGAGATTTTTTTTTATTTGAAATGTCTGCTATTCAACCAGACGAACACAAAATTACAAAGCTTGCTAATTATTTAGTAAATATATTCATAAATGAATGTTCAATATTTCCCCTGGAGTAATGGGCAGAAAAAAGTATAAGCTCACAAAGAACCACCAACACTTGCGAATCTTTTCATTCAAAATTTAACAAATTTTTTGATTCTCCTCATCCAAACATATATACATTTTTTAAGTTTTAAAAAATATGTAAACCGATACTACAATATTGATAAGAACTAGTCTAGAAAAACGAAGAGTACCCAGAAAACCAATAAAGGAAAGAATACTATTTATAGAAAATGTAATAAATGAATTAAATAATAATGAAATCACGATTAAATATTATGTTAACACATTAGCTAATAAATATAAATACAGAAAAAATTAAATTAATATGTAATTAAGCCTTATGATTTATACTACTTATATGATATTATGTTTTTACAATTAACATTTTTTATATAACCTGACACTTATTTATTATAACAATATCACTTTAGGAACCACTTATAATAATTACCTACGAATGGAAAGGTAACATGAATTGCGTCCGGGACGTAATTTGTGCAAAAAGGTTCGTTTACTTGTTTTGGTACCCAACTTGTGTGCGACCCTATCAGTACTTATTTAAAGATACCATTATCTATCCATAAATGTCCCACCCATTATATTCATTTGCTTTTCATCAATGCTTTTGACGATGAAAACATTAAAAACATCAATTGTATTTAATTCTGTAGCTACCAATTTTATGTAAAGAGTTTTGTTTTGTACATGATACTTTTAATAAATAAGAAATATCTATTGAATATTCTTATAAAAACAACAATGTCATTAATTGAAAATTCAATTGAGGATGTACATAAAAAAAATATAACTTAATTTCTTGACAATACATTAATACAGATTGACTAATTAGTGAATAATGCTTTCCGATAGGTAATATTTTAATTGTGAAAAGCCTTTTGGACATACTTACTCACAATCTACCTATATGATATGTTAGGACTGGACATAGATAGCTCAGATATAAAGTTTAATCTTTGATTTTTTATATAAAAGTTTGGATTTAAATAGTTTATTAATGCAAAGTATCTTTTATTGGTCACTAAGATTTTTAACATTATTTCATTGTGCATATGGTTTAATTTATTTATTTTTGCACCAAAATAAATGATGATTTATATACAATACAAATTAATCATGCATATTATGTATTTAGGTACTTTATTAGTAATATTATATAACAAAAGATTACATAATAATTTTTATTTTTACTAATATTAATATTACTTTACCGAATGCATTATATATAAATGATTATTGTGGCGCGGTGTGGCGCAGTCGTACGCTCAACTGCGGAAACACTCCGAGTACCGGCCGGTATTGCTAGATGATGTTGCTCCTGGTTGGGTAACCACCCGGATTTTTAGCAACAAATCTTTACCACACATACAAAACGTGTTCCAACCAACCGTTTCTCCCTACACAGTACCAGGCGAATGACCTTAGTAGTTGATCCTTAATCCTAATAAAAAAAAAATTATTATAATAACTACCACACACTACATTATAAAACTGTTAATAAAATATATATTATTTGAGTAGGTAGGCACTCACAAGGATACAAAACAATTCATTTATACCTATTATATAATTGTTAATAAAATATATATTATTCGAGTACTTACAAGGATACAAACAATTTGTTTATATTATAAAATCGCCAGTCAAATATATTATATTATCACAAGGAAACAAAGCAAAATATAATTTTGGTTCATTTCGGAGTCGGCGATAGTGTAAAATATATTATATATTTATACGTAATACGCTATAAAACTGTACGTGCTTTTAACGCATTTTTACCCAAAGACAGCATTTGCATACCTCTGGCCCATTTATTCATTAATATCAGACCCTGCAGCATCATGATACATACAGTTCTGCACACATACGTGAATAAGAGGACTTTATATAGAAGAATCTGTTATGCGGACAATATAATATTTTATACCGGAGTTTCACAAGAAGCTACATATTTGCAATGCAAGGATTTTAAACATTGCGTGATAATTATATATTATGTTAAATTGTCAGGTCCACGAGTCTGTCATTGTGTCCGTGTGTCATAAATCGGGGATGATGACTCGTGGATCAACAGGTCGACGACGGGCGTGCGTGTAATCGTGTCGATTTGAATCGCACGGCGTTTGACGTTCGTTCACACATTTCACACTACCCTGATACAATCCTGGACTAAGCACGTCAATACAATACAAATAATAAGTAATAATACCGTGGTTTAACGCGCTAATCACAAGCTGTGTAATCATTTAAAATTCATAATACATCACTGCATCACGTACATTCACTTATTTGAACGCCCGATCTCTGCTCGCCCAGCACGTACAGCGTATAACACATTAATGACAATCGGATATAATTATTATGAGGATTGTCTAAAATTTTACAAAATAATGTTTTAATAACTGTTTGGCATAGTTCTAATGTCCTATATCGTGGCAATCTACGGTAGTGTCTTTACATTTTATTCTAAAAGGAGCAAAGAGTGTAATGATTTTACAATGTTGTATGTTTTTTTTTATTTTATTTTTTTTTGTATCTGTCCATCACCTTCTGGGATAATAAAAATGCTGCTATTTTCTTTATCAGCATTTTTGCTGGTAGAAAAGTGAATTCAGTTGATACTTTGAGGGGTCAAAAGTAAAAAATTAGTATTTTTCAAAAGCGTCTTTCAGAAAAACCAATAAAAAATAAAGGAAAACAAAGATTTTTATGTAAAATCAGTTTTTGACAAAATCGATTTTGTTATTGGCGTTATCTAATTCTAAAAAAATAGCCATAGATATATTACATTTTCACCAAAATATTTATAGTAGCATTTTTTATATATCATGACATTTTTAAAATATTTTGACTATTTTTGAGCTATAAATATACATAAGAAAGGTTCGATTTATATTAGATTTTTTAAATTATTGTCAATAAAAAGTTGTACTCTTTGTCAAAAAACTTGAAAATGTAAAACAAAATGTACAAAGTCGTGAAAATTAAAAAAAAATTGGAGCGTAAATTCTCAATATTTTTTTATGAGCTTCTGAAGAAAAAATGTTGACAAAATTAATATATCTAATAGTAAAATAAATTACTTTTATAGCAATAATACTATAATATATACTTGATATATGCTAACATCTCTTCTTAGCGTAGAATTGTTTTTCGTATGAAATTTGTTTATATTATTATATTATTGAATTCCAATTTAACACATCCATTACAGTGATCTCACTATTGTAAATCACTTTTCCTCATTTTAAATATTAATTTGGGTGGTTTCAACTAAATATAAATTATAGGTCTACAATTATTATACGTCCTTGTCTTAGTGCTATCTCTGGCAATGTCTACAGCAGGAAGTCGACGGTTGGTTAAAGTTAGGGTGATGGCCGAGTGTGAATCCGGAGTTAATTTATTATTACTTTTATGTAGAATAAGAACGGATTCATAGACTTTTATTAATATTTTTGTGACTTTTCATAAAATAGGTAACATACCGTCCTCATGAGCATGCTCAGTGAAGCCCATTATTCTGTTGAAATAAATAAAAATAAAAATAAACTCGTAATGCAAAAAAAAAACAATATTTTGTTTATGTCAACAATCAGAATTTTTATTCTTGAATATCGAACACCGTGGTCAACCAGTCATTTATTTAATTAGTTTTCTTGCTCAAAATTATGGCACACATACAGGAAATATTCTAGATTTAAGAATATCTAATATTAATATTAATGGGAACACAATGAAAGGTTTAAAATTTAGAAACAAAAAAAAAAAAACAGACATATTAACAAAAGGTAACAAAAAAGTAGTTCAAAGCGGCTTTTTTTTGCAGTAGAAAATCAAAGCAAGATAAATAATAATACAAAAAAAAAAAAACATCAAACAAGGCGCATAATAAGCGAGGGGATGGCATAGTTGAATATGCCAATAGTATTATAATAATTACGCATATATGGCTGTATAAACTTATAGTAAATGGTAAAATGTATATATTATATAAATTATATAGGCACAATATAAGGAAGCACTCAATCCTTCGAAATCGGTTTAATATGCGTACGTATGAGTTCAGCCGTTCATATAGTACACGGTACAAGCCATTTCCGCTAAGATGCTTGATGACGTATAACGCCGTATTTTTTCATCAAAATGTGTAAAACCGATTTCGAAAAATTTTCCGATGATTTTTTTTCTAATTTGCTTTTGATTGAAAACGAAAAAAAAATGTTTAACACGAAGACATCACACATTATTCTCAAAGGACAATCTTTAAGGACAATTTTTCAATAGTTTTCAGGGGGCTCGGAAGATTTTTTTTGTTGGCAGGGCAATATAACATTATATTAGGTCCGATTGTCGCGCGTATAGCGAAGACCGTGTCGCCGGACAACGCGCCATGTATTATCGATGACGGCGGTGGTGCGTAGCCCGTCCTCCCGTTGTCGAACGTTGTATTTTGGTTGTAAATACTCCAAGGACGGCCGGTCGCGGGTCGGCGCGATGCCGGGCGATCCGGTTGGGCGGAGTGCGTATATACATACATATATATATATATATATATATATATATGATTACGGTTTGCGTGCTGTTGCTGCACGTGATTGATTGCAAGCGTAATAAAATATATACGACCGGAGGTCCCAGAGTCCCTTTCCCCACCCCCACCCCCACACCAACCCCTACACCGTCCTCCACCCCCACCCCCACCCACACACCCCATCACGACTCTCCGGCCGATAGGCGGTGGGTGATTTTCCGATCGAAAAACACACATACACACACATGCGCGCGCGGTTAGCAATCAAAAAAAAAGCCTCTTTGTGGCGGCGGCGTCGGCAAAAGGGATCTCGATGGCGAGGGACGTGCGGCGCCCGCGTTAAGGAGAGCCGCGCAATCAAT